>JAZHYW010031870.1:0-45258 GCA_037355805.1 Ixodes ricinus | reverse complement strand
ATGCCGAAATACTTCCTTCCCAAAACTCTGACCGATCGTATTGATAACAAAACAGATATGATTAATGCTACATTATACAACGTAAGGTCAATGTACTTGTAGTTCTATAAGGTTTCTACGTGCTAAGATGCTGTTTAAATCTTTCAACATGAAAGAGATATTTTGTGTAAATCAATGAGGTGAATATATTAGTTTTTGTTTACTTGCTTTTTTGGTGCTTGATGTAGCATGTTTGAGGTCTAAATTGCACTATGATACATGTTTTTAGAAACTCTTTAGATAATTATATTCTTCGACAAAGCAGTCTTTGGAGTGATTTTCGCTCTGTTTCTGATATTGTTTGTTTACCACGTAAAGTAACTAAGTTCATGTTCTAGAAATCTCTGGATCTTTTGATTTTATAACATGCTTTCTCTGAGATGTTTGTATTGTTTTCATTGCTGCCACTATAAGCGAGGGGGCCGAGGGCTCGTCAACCTGCCTGTGGGTAGCTTTTTTCCTCGGTCTCCACCATGAATGAATTGAAGCAAAATGATTTTTATTATTATAAAATAACTGCATAATTATTTTCTGCGGGACATAATATATTGCAGCTCGATAAGAATTTGTGTGTGCATAACATATACTAGACACGATTGGGTAATTTTACGAATAATAATGATTCAACCTTTCTTCAATTTTTCAGCATGCAGGTTTTAACAACGTGATTGGTTGCATTGACGTCACTCACACACCTATTTGATGTCCAAATAGCACGACGAAATCGACCTAAATCAACAGAAACGATCAAGTCTCCCTCACCATGCAAGGGATACACACGACGCAAAGGAAAGATTCCAGTACGTATACGCAGGACCACTCAGCGAAGTCCACAATGCTCGTGTTTTCGGGTTGTCCGTTGTGCGGGAGGATTTGCCCACCATTTGTAAAGATAATAGATACCATCTTTTAGAAGATGCGACCTACCCCATCAGAGAGCACCTGTTAACGCTCTTCAAAAATTACGGGAACATGACCAAAGCCAGACTCAAGTACAACCAGAAGTATGCTAACACAAGAGTGGTAGTTGAAAAAGCTTTCGACTTATTAAAGCAGAGGATTCGGCAGCTGCGGTATATGGAGTTCACAAAAGTTGACAAAATAAGCCAGCTCATCTGAGGATGCTGTGCCCAACACAACATTTTCATCAGTGCTGGCGACATGCGCGTTAAGGACTACCTAACGGATGAACATAGAAGAGAATGGAGGAAAGATCTTGTTCTTTATATCAGAAAGAATCGAGCAGAGCTGGAGGCACTTCGGTAGCCACAAACTGCACGGGACAATGCACTCCGCCTGCTCTTTGAAACAAAGAGGATCACTATGGCGCAGCTGTTCTGTGGTGTCGCACAGGTACACATTTTCGGTGTCAGTGAGAAACTGCCCAACACCCATGGAAATGGACATAAGCGCAGAACAGTGTTTGTGTGTTAACCATAATTTATTGCACATTAACATTTCTAATAATAGAAGCAGTCCCGTTGTACCCTATTCAGACAAAAAACCTATTGCTTTTTGGTGACCTCTCTCGGTGTCTGAATCTGCTCCCTGTGCTGTATCCAGCGCTGTTATATTTGTAGATCACATTGTTGACGCATCGGAGCACTTCAGGCTCTACGCTGTCATCAATGGCCCTTATTGCGTCGAATTCTTCCTCATAGTAGGTTTGGCAACGGGACTTCCTTGACGTTTTGTTGTGGTTGTCTTCATTGCATTTACGGTTTGCTAGGGTCATGAAACGGGTCTGGCGTTGTACGCCTTTGCGTGCGATCCTGAGCACCTCAAAAATGTATTTTGCAATTTGGTCATACATCGCCCTCTTGTATCGAAACCTTTTCATAGGCAAACCTACTGAAAGTGGCTAGTCAGCAGCATCTTCGTCTCTCCTTGGTTCTTGGTGCTGTTCAAGAGAAAAAGAAAGAGATGGAAACAGTTAAAAGGAGTTAATTTATTCTAACGCTTTATGTGATATTTCACTGAAGCATTTCTGAGGCCACATGGCACAAACCAGAGTGGTTGTTTAGAATCTCCAGTCTGCAGCCATTATTGCAGTACAATAGCTACAATATTGGTTGAACCTTGTATACGGTGTAACAGTTTAGGTTTTGGCATGCTGAATGTAGTTCCGGGAATAATACATCCGGTGCTTTCCAAGGCATTGCCAACATCAATCAGAAATGAGTGCTATCCATGGGTAGCACTTGCTGGTGATGTTAGTGACTAGTTAAGAAAGGTTCGAGTGTTTTGTGAGATTAATTCTTGTTCAAGTAATCTTAAAAGTCAAGGCTTCCTGCATGCAAAACTATTGTATTTACTAAACGGTTCCACAAAGTTCCTGTATGATATTGAAACCTTTAAATATAAGCCCAAATATGATCAGATGTTCTGTGCTAAATGTGAGCCCAATTATGTTTAGAAGTGCTCTGCTCACATACCACCTGACGGCGAAATCCTGTTTTCATCTGTCTCACCTGGAGAACTAGTGCTTGCTTGGCTCCTGGTTGAGATGATTTCTTGGATTCCTGCTGAGCTGCTTCCCTGGCTCTTTTTTAATTGGGGTGCAGACCCTGCAGCGATTACAAACCCCTGTAGAACATCTAACGTACGTACTAGATAGGTGCAATGAAAACATTTGCAGCCTTGTGAATCCCACTGTAGCTGCATAACACAGCCGTGTTTGACCGGAAATCTAACGGGTAATTCTCAAATGCATAAACACGGACGTGCCAAAGCTTCAAAGCGCGTAATGAGAGTGAGCACTACACTAGCAATATCCTGAGGCCTGATTTTCTACCGGTTCTTTTTCCAGACCGTATACGTTCTTCTCTATTGATGGAACGCGAGACGCGGAGGCTGTGAGTGCAATGTGAGACAAACAGAAACGCACATGCCGTTCGCGTTGCGGCCGCAAACTTGACCTCGCATTGCTCACGCGCTGCAGAAAGGATGGGATCGGAGAAGTGGATCGGTCCCCCTGGTTTGCTGGCGTGGAGTTTGAACTCCAGCAAAATCATGTGCCTCCAAAACGATTCAGAGCACTTTCGAAGCAAAAGCGCGCGAGAACAACGAAAGGCAAGCGAGAAAATTTGCCAAATGCTCGCTGACAGTTATAACCACAGGCCGAGTACTGCACTTCGCTTTACTGGGGGTAAAACGCACCAGATATCATTTAGTACAGAGGGACTTCGGCGCTTGGCGGGAGATTTTCGCTGGGAAAACGAGTGTTCGCATTGGGCGCGTTCAGTAGCGGCCCCGGAGTCAAGGAGTCACTGACTCCTTCCACTGGACGGCCAAAGGTCACTTCCGGGTGCACGTAACTCCGGGGCTTCGGAGTCGAGCTCCGAAGCACCGAGTCCGGAGACGGTGCACGTAGGGTCAAAGGAGCTAAAAGTGACGTCATTTCCTAACTGGTGACGATTTCCGGCGAGGAAATCCAAAAAGCTTCGACTCGAGTCACTCCGTTCGGAGGCAAGGGAGGAGCTACTGAACGCGCCCATTTGCGGCCGCCATTTCTCCAACCGTTGTATCGGTTGTACCAACGTTGGTTGTACCGTTGCACCCCCATACGATGCGATGGTAGCAGTGGCGCTGGTGATGCGACGTGGAGGTGTGCTGAATGGGTAGATGAATGGTATCATGAAAGGGGAACAGCGCGGAAATAAACGAGGGCCGAGTAGAAGAGGTAACGACAGACGCGGCGCTGACACCTCTTCTACTCGAGTTACCTCTTCTACTCGTCCGTCGTTTATTTTCGCGCTGTTCCCCTTTTAGGATGTCAAACCAACTCGCCCAGTTTTATGCATTGTAGATGAATGGTATGAGCTAAACTTTCAGTTTCGGGCGGTAGCTTGCGCCATTGCAGTGGAGCGGTTGCGGAAGTTGCCCTCGGTATCCGTTTAAGTGTCGGCGCTCAAGGGTTCTGGCCGCTCAGAAAAGCTGCCGAGCGTTCGGCTGGTGCGCCGTTCTCATCGCTCAGATTTGGAGACGTTCCCAGATCTCTGAGATTGTATTCAGAGGAAAGCAACCACTTGAATACACCATGAGTGACTGCTTTCGAAACGCAAGTTCTTTACCTGTGGGGCAAGTTCGCTTAAGATATAAATACAGCCCGTGGATAGCTCGAGTTACACTTTTATTTGCTATTCCTGTCGCCCCGTACAACAGATGTACCGTCCTTGTTAAGCCTTATTTATCTAAATTTTCTCGATTCGGGGCCATCATAATGAGATGCAGACGACGGAGGAACTTTGCTTCCCTGCTTTGAAGGACGAAAGTTCTTCCTTTCTGAAGAAACATAGGTTGCAAGTGCGTTCCTTCCTTTTGTGAGTGCTATATAGACCCTTTTTCCTAAAAGTGTACTCGCGTTCAGCCGTTCTAACTACGCAAAAGCTGTCGGCTCTTAGACCATTAGATATTCGCGGAGTAAGAAGTATTCCCTAGCAAAGTATTTGGCCTTTTGCTGCCTATTTTACCGCTATCTTTATCTCCACGTGACAACGTACTCATGCGCAAGCGCACCAAGTCTACGTAATCTGCACAGAAGGTGTCCGCCGTTAGATTGCAAGAGCCCATTCTGGTTTGTTGTTCGAGTTGCTCTCTCTTCTCTTTCTCTCTCTTTCTGTTTCTCTTAAATCTAGGTTTTAGGCTCTTCAAACAGAGGCTCCAATATCAGCGTCATGTCACAGCAGCGGCCACCCTCCGAACCATGTTACGAAACTCATTTCGCTTCGGCAAAGTGCGTTCGGGAGAATGAGCGCTGCCGATGGATGGTGCTAATATCGGAATTACTTGTTTTCGACGTGATTTTCTTTTTTTCCATTTTTACTGGTTCCAGGCAATCTACTGTTTTCACAGTGACGCACCGGGTTTTCTCTGTGTATACATTTTCCGTTCACTCTCGCCCCGAGCCACCTGTTAGGCGTGTACGGTATGGGAGAAGAAAAAAACAATTAACATTTTCAACTTGCAAGTTGTAAAAAAATATACGGTGACGCTTATATGCTATACGTATTATACTGGCGTAGCGACTGCAAAACAATGTTCTCGCCCATACCGGAAGTGACAAAATTCAATATGGCATCACCCTTGTGAAAAAGGTCTACACAGAGACTATGGTACCGCACACAATTTATATTACTAAATTTCTTTTAAAACGACAAATATTATTTTTTGGAGCAACGACTACCGCATTTTCCGGGCTATAGTCTACAGACTATACATGTTTAAAAGTTGAAATTTTACCGGGTGCGGTCTATCTACAGGTGCAGATTATACAAGGATTTGTTTTCTTCGAGATCATTCACTGTAATAAGACGTGAAGAATATTATGAATATCAGTATTTTATTGTTGATTTATGTATGATACAACTTCTTTGTGAGCTAATACTGCAGGCCTTTGTCAAGGTTTGCGGAGTGTGATAACTGTTAAGTTTGGATTGGGCGTGCGGACTATGCACGACGTGCGGACTACTCACCGGGTGCAGACTATCCGAGTTGAACTTTTATTTTTGACCACGAATTTGCCCCTGCAGATTATACACCGCGTGCGTAAAATACGGTGCTTGCATTGTAATTAGTTTTAGAGCGCAGCCCTTAGGCGCCTGTTTCCGGCTTGAACGGCGGCGCCGTCGCCATCGTCGGGATCGGAGTCGGCGTCGGCATAACCGCGCGTTGCATCATGGGTAAATTTCAACGCTAAATTTAGCGTAAAAAATTCCCCGCATATTTAGCCAAAAAATTCCCTCTATATTTAGCGGGGAATTTTTCCTCTCAATTTAGCGAGAAATTTAGCTAAAATTTCCCGCTGAATTGGAGGGGAGCAGGAGGGGAGGATAGGGAGGGGAGGAGGGGCATACACCCCCCTCCGTACCCTTCCGTCCTCCTCCATAAGAGCAGCGTTCTAATTCGGCATTACAGAGAATTGTAAACGACTTTAATTTTTTTTTCATTACATAATGCTTTAGAGAATTTCCCATTGAATACAGTTGCCCATGTCATATCGGTGTACAGAGGTCGCGTGACAATATTGTGTTGAACCGTTTCCGCATTTGTCGATTACGACTTGCCGTTAAGAACTGTGCGGAAAGAAGGAAAGTGTCGTTAAAGTGAACTTCGGGGTGAAGAACTACACATAATTGATGGAGTCCAGCGACTACCCTATTTTATTTGGTGACAACAAATAAAGCATTTGCGAGCCTATACTGCGATACGCGGGAAAGACAGATGAGGGAAGATGGGCCTGCAGTGGGAACCTGGGTTGGATGAAAACAGACTTGCACTCGTGACGTGAAAAATGTAATAAATTACAATTACAAATTACCGAGCCTCCGTTGTAATGGATTACCGTTACAAATTACTTTCACTGAAAAATAACGGATTACTTTAGTCGTTACGTTACAAATAACTTTCATGTTACTTTTTCCGTACACTTATCCAGAAAACAATAGAAACAATTTTGATATTTTTCAAAAATGTTCCGCAACACTACTTTTCGTTTCTCATACGCCGGTATTATGGTAGTCCTTGTAAAAATAAAATACTGTATTTAAGAGAAAGAGTGTAGGTGCACTCCTTCACCTGTAAGCTGACAAGGCACCGAAAGCTGCAACCACACCCGCCATGTTGCTAGCTTACGGCCTCCGGAAATGATCTCTGGAATTGTTCAGACAAAGCTAGCGGTGCGCATGCTCAGTAGCAGCGTCTACCTCCGCTACGGGATTCGGAGCTAAAGAAGCGATCTACGAAATCTTCCTATTGACTCGGGTGTTTCGCCTGTTATTCACAAGAAAATTAAAACATGGTTCTAACGTTACAATGCATAGCCAATGCAGAATGCAGGTGTCCCAGCTTACGTTGATGGGTTTCCGTAGATTTGGGTTTTTGTTCTTGCTGATGACAATGTGTGCCTTTTGGCAAGCAAAGTATGCACCGAAACTCTAGGTTTCCGCTCTCCTGAATGCCCTGAATTTTGAACATCTCATTAAAAGATGGTATGGAGACGACGGACATTTATGAAAGAAAACTCGTCCAGTCAGAGAAAAAGTGATGGTTACAAGTCATCGATCGGTCATCGGTTCTCACTTTCATACCAATATTCGTGTAGACCAGGAAAGGGGGGGGGGGTCATGAAGAGCGAGAGAAACGGTTGCCATCGGTCTCACAAAACAATAGAGGATCACACTACTTTTACGCGTTCTCTTTCGCTCTCTCTCTCTCTCTCTCTCTGTCAGCACTCCTTAGATGGCCTAACCCCCCCCCCCCTTTTATGTTGACAGTTGACTGTAAAGTGAGGAGTGGACTCGACCACCATGCCCAGACAAGTAAACCAAAAGAAGTACCGTCTGTACCCTCGAAGACGATTCTCTTAGCCTCGAGCAGGGCGCTTTTCAGCCGTGCCTCAAGAGCGTCCTAGAATACAGTAGGGCACATCAAAGACGGTTATATGTAGTGACCGGTCATACCAAAAATCGTGTTTTCTTTTAGGCTCTTCTCCCCTTCCTGGTGTTTCATATTTTGTTGAACTTGCTCTATTTATGCTGCTGAATGTTCTGCTCGTACTGCTCAGTTACTGTATTATGCTCATGTATTTTTAAAAAGTTACGAGTAAATGAAGTAATCCGTTAACAATATTTTGTAACAAAATTACATCACAAATTAATTCCGAAAAAAGTAAGGTGGCAATTACAAAATTACTTGAAAAAGTAACAGATGACAAGTAATCCGTTACATGTAACGGATTACTTTCCAAGTCTAGATGAAAATAAAAAATAATGAAAGGGGAAATAGTCAACTATGATGACACCGTGGTTCTACTCAGTTTACGACTTCGATTTCTATATTGCCGGCGTAAGCCATTCGATTTTACTCTTAAATCTTTATAGCACAACGGATGGAACAAGGAAGTCTTTTTTCTCGTGGTTGGCCTGATGTTGACACAGGTGCAAAGAATCCATTATTTGTTGTTCAAAAAAAAATAGTCGTTTGAGTTACGTTTGTAGAATGTTTTCGTTCAGTCTTTTCGCCGCAAAATTATCAAGAGACTTGTTTTTGATAGCGGCAATCTGCTATTAGAAAGTCACTATAATTCACATGACGCTGTCAACTAACAGGTGCGCCACGTTGGCGTAATTGGCACAGCTCAAAGCCAGTTGATTTTTTTTCTTCTTTTTTTGTGAGTCATATGGTGCTGGTCCGTGTAAAACACGTTGAAACGTAGCAACACCACCTGGGTAGCAAAGCCTGTGCCCTGAATTTGAACACTCAATGTGTTTATGGAGTTCTGCTTTTTGCTTTGTGAGACAAACCTCTGCTGCTTTTGGAGATTCCTGTTGTCCCGCCCTTCTGTTTTTCCACTCTCCACAGAAAGGAAAAAAATGTTGTTTATGAATCGTATTGTGTGCGAAAGCGTTGCGCTTGGGTGCAACGAAAAGCTTTCACACGCTGTCCAAGGTAAAATAAAGCGTACAGAGCCTGTATCATGCTATGAATACAAAACAAATAGAGGCATTCAAAGTCTTAATTATTAATACTTGATTATAATTATCGAAATTGAGAAAACGGCGCCGCGAGAATCGAACTTCGGATTGTACGACCAGGAAGCTTTCCTGTGCTTCCGCTCCGCTCCACAAGGAGGATTTGTTTAGAGCACAGCTCTTAGGCGCCCGTTTCCGCGTATGGCGGCTTCGCCGTCAGGGTAACCGCCCCGCAAAATTTAGCAAAATTTACCTCTACCAGCCAAGGAAATTTTCGTGTCGTTGGCGTTGAAAGCAAAAAACTCCCGGCGAACAATTGAAGGCAAACCAGCATATCTCCTTTGAAATCAGGCACACAGCATACAGCTCAGTATCCGTTTCAATAAAGGAAACCACAAAACAACATGAACAAAACAAGCATCAAAACCGTATGATGGATGATAAGGCGCGTGTGAACAATAGGAACACCCTCTTACGCGTTCCGGTAAAGATTATGTTTGCAGCTGCTTCGAAAGGGGTTGACGTCATTCGAAGCCCTCGTGTGAAGTGCAAACCGCATAATGGACAAAAAACGTCGCCTGCGAACAATGCGCAGCACGTTCCTTCTCCCCGCGTGTGTTTTCGTGTCGGCGTTCTCACGGAAAAAAAGACTTCAGAAGATTTAAGTGAAAAGTAGAAACACCACGCAAACAACATACAGCACAACATTCGTTTCAATAAGGAATAGGCACAATACAAGCATCCTAACCATATAATGAATGATAAGGAGCTCCTGAAAACAATGCAAAGCACGTAGCGCTCACCGCATACGTTCCCGGTGAAGATTACTGTTGCCCAAGCTGCCGCGGCGACGGCAGCCTGTGACGTGGGGAGTGACGTCACTAGCCTTTCATATATAAAAGAACCTGCCTATATCCCGTTTCACCTTACGTCCGGACGCAACGGATGCTACGAGCTATCTTAGCCAGTCCCGTTCTGTGGACGTGGCCCGTGATACGCTTTCCGCGCTTCGCTGTGCCCCTCCCTAAGGTCACGTGACACTCACACAGCCTCCGATTGGCTCCGATGGCTCGTAACATCCGCTGCGCTTAAACGTAAGATAAAACGTAGCATAGCAAGTGATTTCATTGTTGCTGCAGCACCGCGATGAATAGGCCACGCATAGTTAAGACTCCCGAGGAGCAGCGTGAATATTAGGATCGGCAAAGGGAAAAGAAGCGGCAGTACGACCAACGGTGGCGTGCTGCGACCGGCGTCGGCAGTTCGTATAGTGCAGTAGGCAATCGTTGCAGGTGATATACAGCTTCGCTGACCAACCACATTCACAGTGTGGATTGGAGCCCCGACTTGATTTGTTTTTGAGGTCACAAGACGTCGATTGTCCCGCGAAATTTAGCGGAGAAACCGAATTTGTGCTTGGGTGGCGTGATACAGAGTCATGTGACGTCATTTTCCCCGCATAATTTAGCAGGGAAACAGAATTAATGTTGAGGTCACGTGGCGTCAATTTTTCAGCTTAATTGATCGGGGAAACTGTGGGAGGAGGGAGGATATGTAGGAGGAGGAAATGGATGGGAGGTTATGCAAGAGAAGGAGGGGAGGGGACGGAGGAGTAGGAGGAAGTGGGAGGAGGAGAGAAAGGGAGAAGGAGAAAATAAGGAGTATGGGGAAGAGGGGAGAAGGAAAGGCCTAAGGGAGGAGGAGAAGGAAAGGCGTAGGGGAGGAGGAGGGGAGGAGTAAGGGACAAGGAGTAAAGGAGGAGGAGCATGGGAGGAGGAGAAGAGGAGGGGAATGCCCTCCCCTCCTTACCCTTTCCTCCGCCTCCTCTTCAGGAGCTGCGCTCTAATTTCGCCTTAAGGAGATTTGTAAACGTCCCATTTTTTTCTTTATTGCGAGAGCACCACTCGGAGGAAGAAAAGCTTCGTCTTTAAAGGGGTACGTAAACGTAATTTTCGCACTTATTTATTTCTTTGTTTAGATCTATTCTATTTAGTACCGGCAGCCCAGAAAGACAAGCCTAGACTAGTATTTCAGAACTGCCGGCAGGAAAGTAAAAAAAAAAAACTATCTTAAAACAAGCTATCAGATTTCGAAATTGCATCAGCTGGCGGTTTGTAAATCTCCGTTGGAATTTTGTCATGTCATGAGTTCCTTAGAAGGAGCGCCAGTTCGCGGCAGCATGGGTCGCTCGTGGAGTTACTTAGTCCTGAATGTGACTTGGCGGAGAACGCTAACGTGTTCACCCCGTCGTATATGTTAAAGCTTTTACAGTGCTGACGCAACGTGCATTCCACACTATAAGTATTGCCTTTCTTTGTAGACGGTAGGTAGGGGCTTGATATGAGGCCGCGGGTACCTATGTCAAACCACGGTGGAAGAAATACATTTAGGTGTTGACTCTGGCCGCTCTTCCCGCGGGGAGCGAGCGACCAGATCGTGTTCGGACAACACCACCTAGACAGAAGGCTTTGCATGGTCTCCTCTCCCTCTATGAAACGTCATCAGAGTCGGATCGCGCTAACTCGGTCATTGGGCCCGAGCCCGACCTTCGACGCGCTGATTGGACACGAGTCCCAGACGAACAATGACGCAGCACTCGTGCCCAATCTCACGCCCCGATCGATCTGACTGTGATGACGCGTGCGGAGGCCTTCTGTTCGGAGCGAGCCTCGAACCAGGAGTATACCCTGTTTCACATTATGATGTACCGCAGGAAAGGCTACAAGCACGAGCTCCTTGCTCTGGGGCACATCTCGGCGGAACAAGCTCTCGCTGCCAACGCTATGAGCTCGCGCTTCTAGCCTTCGCTGCGGTACAACATAAGGTGAAACGAAGTATAGATAGTTCCGCGCCGCCGCGGAGGGCGCTGAGGTGCGAGCACCGTTAGGGTTCCTACATGTCTGTCTGTCAAAAGCGCGCGTGTGTATGAAGGCACTCTAAGCACCGTGGCTATGAGGTCTCTCCACGGCGGCCACGGTGTCGCGGACGTAGCTTGCTCGCCTTTTTTGCGGTGTGGTGGTGGTGGTGTGCGGCCAGTGGCTGGCCTCATGTTTTGTTGTGGTGCTGTCCGATCACATGTGCCACCATCGTGCACGAAGGTGAGCCTTAACCCGAAGAAAAAGTTATGCTATAAGAATGGGAAAGACGTGCTTCGTTCCCTACTGCAATTCTGGGTACCGGAACTGCGCAGAGCGAGTGTCCTTGTTTAGAGCTCCATCGAATGACGCTCGCCTGGAGCACTGGCGTCGTGCAATCCCGAGGGCCGATCGCAAGTTAATACCTAGTCTTCTCATCTCGTTGACCAAGTGAAAGACCAGGTTGTCAGTCTAATTTCTGTCGAAGACTTGGAATGCGAGATGTCTGGACAGAAAAGGCTGAAGAAACCAAGGCTGTGGACTGCGCATACTATATTATGTAACTGGGTTTTTGAGTGTGAAAATGAAAAAAGCTACACGCTGCCCTGCATGCCGATCCGCTTTCAGCATCGACAAGAACACTTCTGCTGAAGCAGCACTGACAAACGTGAAGAACAAGGAGGCCTTATACACCCCAACAAAAATCTTTTCCAGCTACTGAAGAAAGCGGAACAGCTCTTCGTGGAAAATAAAAGTCACCAGACAGTCTACTAGGACACAATTCGACAGTGTTCTTGACAGATGCATAATAACGTTTCCATGCGCTGAACACAAAAAAGAAACAATTGCCCAGTTGCTCCACTACTACTACAGCATGCGAATGCGACAACACCGTAAGCATATTACGATGAGTAGGAACAAAGAAGCTAAAGAAAAGAAGAAATCAGCAAAGCAGCACTCGTCTTAGTTTAAGAGCTTTTGCGAGAAACACAGGATGTAGGAGATGGCGTTCTTTGGTAGTATGCAGTGAATTCAGCTTTTGTGTACATTTTAAAGCAAAAATATTTGTCAGGTATTTTTTTACCTGTAAGACAGGGTGACACCATATTGTGAGAGCATAGATGAAAAGTGATTTATATCCTATAACCGCTAGTACTGTTTGACTTTCAGTCACTGCATGTGTCATCATGTCAATCAGTATGCCATCATACTCTGTCATCATTTCCGTCACTATGTCATCATAAATAGAAACTTTTTTGCTCACAAGGTTTGTATGTTCCACAGTACAAGCTGACATTGTATGTATAAACCATTTGTAATGCTATAACCTTTATACGCATGTAAAGAATTATTTAGGCCCCACTATGTAACATTATTACAATTTATTTTTTCCAATAAGAAGGCATGAGCAGGGTGGAAAAAATCACCCGACCTCCTACAAAGCCACGCACTGTGTGTACACAATTTACGGAACTGTTACCAAACATGCTGTTTGACAAAACATGCTGTTTGACAAAACATGCGAGCACGACCCAGCTGTTTACTCTAAATTACTCTAAATTATTGAAGGCCCAATAGATTATGCCGGGAAGTTTTATATTTATACGTGATATTTTCGCCACGTTGATTTATCATCGGAATGTTCTTGTTTAAAAAAACAGGAATCGCACGGTGGAAAAGACAATCAGTGCCAGTGCGCCAACATAATTTCATCATTTCACCACACAGTACACAGGGACCGAGTAAAGAATGCAAAATTTCATTCACAAGCCCTCTATACAAGCCTTCACAAGCCCCCTCTATACTTGCGCGCCATCTATCCCCGTGCGAGTGAAGCGCGCTCGGTGCGCGAACATAATGCGGTCGCCGCATGAGACAGAGAGTCATCACCTAAATATATTTCTTCCACCGTGGTCAAACCAACCATACACCCCCCCTCCCTTCAGGAGCGCTCTGAATAGCGCGCTGAAATATTGCCCCCATAGGTTTTGGTACCGCCAGTGCTGGGTACTAACGTTTCTTTGTACTCACTGGTTTTCTCGAAGTACTATTGCTCCGGTGTAAAACAAACACGGTGAACTAGTGGCACATAAAATACCTGTAAAACCGCGAACGACGTTACGGGCCAAATTGGGTGTACAGTCTTCGGATATTACTTTTAGGCGAGATTGTCACGGGTTCACGCCACAAAGCGGCAACCCTCGCAGCTACAGCACCTTTGTCACTACAGGAACTATTACCGTCGCAAGCGCGATACGCATTGCGCTTCTCGCTTGGGGACTTTGAACCGAGACCTAGAGAGCTCGCGGTCACGTCATTTTCGTTTCCGTACCCCTCCAGTACAATGTACCAGAATATGGGGCAGTGTTTTGACGTGCGTGACTCGACAATGGACACTTATGAAGCTGCGCGTGTAGACAAATCGCGGCACTGCAGTCAACAGGGCAGCAGAAAGTATCTGCAGTCCGCACGTGCCGCAGCACGTGCGCGTGCACGTGGTGCTGGCGCAGAACAGCCACCATACTGACCGATACTGACCCTACTGCCGATGCGCCGGTGTCGACATGTATCGCGATCTACACCACACGACTACGCGAGCATGATTGGCGGGAGATTGATTTGAAAACGGTTTAGTCTGGCAACGGTACAATATTTTCTGATGAAAATAATCTCTGGAGAAGGGGAACAAGGGGGACAAAGGACAAACACAAATCTCCAAGTACAGCTAGGTGTTCTTGTTCAGCTCGTTAGCACTTTTGTATTTAATTCCATTATAATAAAAACAATATTTTCTGGACAATTAAAACAAAACTGGTGCATCGTACTGCTTTGTGCGTTCACTGGTTCATTTTGTCGCGTGATTCTTGGTTCCACGCTTGAAATAAACTGCACAAATTTTGTCCGGCTGACCCGACGCAGATTCCAGTGCTACTCCGGATCCCTGTCAGGAAGCTTCGGTCAAAACTCGTCTTACACACCGCAATAATTCTTGTACGTCCAATCAGCCCTTCACCGAGCAAGAACTTACTTGGGACTGTGGTGCACTTGAGTGTTGTGCACGAATGCGGAGTGTGTGAAAGCAGCTTCGAAAGCCCCTCCGCGAGACCATAACTTCGTCGCTTCCACGCCGAAGCCTTCTCGAGCAGGACGATGGCTGTGTCACTGTAATGCCTTGGGTTAGTCATGCTAGTAGCACTTCGCGCGACGCTTTTCACGGTACTATGTCTCGATCTGTACGTAACAGCTGCGTACGGTTCCTAATCGTGGTAGCAAACGTTGAATTCTCTGTTGGACAACGGTGCCACGGTGCAATGTTGGAGTTTCGTGACACTGTGGGGTGGCGAAGAGGTTCGGTCCATCCTCAATGGCGTCTGCTCCTCGTCCCTTTCGTGTGGACGCGCTTGAGAAACGGACGAACCGCGGACATGTCGTTACGTAATCGATCCGTCCGCGGATGAGTCCGTCGTGCAAATCGGCCATTAGCGACGAGTAAAAAAAGAAGTTAATATATATTGCTACTGCGAAATGGCACTGCGAGATGGCGCCACCGGACCTTGCACGACTCGACCTGAACCGAGACGTGCAGTTCCCGCACTGGCCGCTGCGCAAGAAATGGCGGCGTCGCGAACACCTTTGGTTCGGTTCTCGAGTACGGATCGCAGCCACCATTTCAAAGCGGGCTCTATGCAGTTTCCCAACTGAGTTGTTTTAGTAACGGTAACGTTGGCGATAGCTAAACGTATAAACTCCCGCTCGTTCCCAAACCGTACAAGCGTTTCTGCGTAGACTAGGAAGGAAGAACAAGCCGTTTGAAACGGCTGCAAAAATGATGAGCTCCGGTGTAAGCACCACGTCGGCCACTGGTCGATGTATTAATGAATGGTCAAACGTCATCTCAAGTCAGTATAAGGTCATACTGCTACGTCTGCCAACCGATAATCTCGTTCCAATTTTCTATTTCTTTATGCTGACATGACTATAAGGCCTTACACGGCACCGGACTTCCGTGATGCTCTCAAAGAGATGATAGACTTTACAGACATCGGAGCAACCGGACAATTTGAGATGGGTCATGTGTGCATTATCAGCCGCGTCCCCAAGCACACCGGATGTCAAAATGAAGCTCCTTTGGCTTCCAGACCATCTCGAAATCGGGGAATCGTCGAAGCTCCAACACCTTTCGGTACAGTGGGCAGCATCCAAAGGGAAAAGTGGCGCTGCCCGGGAATGGAGCACATGGACGCCCTAAATATGGAAGTCGACATCACGTCGCATGACGAAATGACGACGGAAAAGGTTCCTCACCTCTTTTAGGTGTATGAATATCAATCCCTCGTCATTGTCCCAGGAAGACCTCCTTTGTGCCTCCTGCGCAACAGGGTCGGTCACATTCGACTACAGTGCAGAATACCGCGCTACTTGAAATGCGGTCACTACGGACACATCGCTGATGGTTTCGTCACTACTTACGCAATCAAACTTTGAGGAAATCTGTCCCGTCGCGACATCGAAAAGCAGTCGGAACTCCTGATGGATGTCTCAGAGATCGTCGATGCTCCTCGTCTCGCACCGGCGGCTGCAACGCTCGAAAAGTATCTCTAGCAAACTTCCGCGCACCAACGAAAGCAAGGACGACCCTGGAGGACTCCCTGAGCCAAATTCATTGCCTGATGAGGACGATACTCCGTTTACGACCCCAGACTCAACGATAGTTCGGGAAGATGCTATAAGACAAGAACAAGGACTTGTTGAGGAGAATGCAGAGCCCCAAATCATCGAGACCGCCTTGAAGGCACCTAACCAGCTCAAGTACCAGACGCTGCTGCCATGGTCAGCCCGATCAACAGTCCCTCTGCTGATGGGCTCTCTCTGCGACGAGTCATGAAAAAATGCAAGCAGGTCAGAGCTCGACACAAACCATACTTCAAGCCAACGGCGAAACAGCCAAAGTGGTGACTTGAGTACACCCTAAATTTCTTTATGTATACCGCCCTTCCTTTACAATTGTAAACTTAAATGTAAGATGTCTAAACCCTAGGAGGAAACAACCTCAACTGTTGCGCCTTTTTAAAGAGGAGAAAGTTTACGTCGCAGCGGTGCAGGAGACGAAGTTATCACGTGACAAAAATGTTGCTAAAGCGTTAGCGCCCTTTATGAAGGAATACAAAATTTGCGTTAACAGACCTACTGGTTTCTTCGCTGGGTGTCTACTTTTCTTTTGTAAACAGCTTGATATGTCACCAGTTTCTGTTTTTATTGACCTGGAAGGGCGTCTTATTTTTTGTTACCTTAGCTTTAGGCACTTAAGTTGGCGATTCATTTGTCTATCTGCTCCTAATAATCTAAATGAAAGAGCGTAATATTTTGAAATATTATCACCGCTTTTAACCACTGATAGAACTTTATTTACAATGGGAGACTTTTACTGCGGAGATGATTGATAGGTATTACAAAGCAGGTACGATAGAAGTGCCGCTGCGCTTCAGAACATGTTTCAAGAACATAACCTCGTTGATGTAGCTTATAGGAGGGGTGAACCGCTACGTTGCACTCATTTCCAAGTAAACTCTCATGCGCAGTTAGAGAAGAGTTATGTATCAGGCGATATAATTGACGCTATGAGTGACTACCGCGTTAAACCAGTGTTCTTCTCGTATCATTGCCTGGTATCCCCATACGCAAATGGTCTATGAAAGTCTATGAAAAATCGTATGGTTGGCTATCACCTTATATGGCCCTCTATGGTCAGCCATGAGAAACCATAAAACACGATATAGCCTCCTACAGAATAATCTATGTCTCCAAAAGTATAAAATCTCGACCATTTAAATTTCTATAGCTGGCCATAGAATAATATATGCCCATGAAGGTATAGACTCGCGACTTTTCAATTTCTTCTAGCGAGGTATAGAAAACTGTTTGTGCTTAACTCTATAGATCCGCGACTTTTCAATGTACTTTAGCCGTCTATACAGTGGTGTGTGTCCCTAAATCTATAGACCCACGAACATTGAATTTTCTTTAGCCAATTCAATAGTGCTTTATGCCACCAAAGCTATAGACCTCCTACCTTTCAATGTGCTTTAGCCGGCTATAGAGGAATGTATGGATCTCAAGCCATAGAGACTCGCAACCATCCAATTATGTTTTACCCGACTCAATGGTGTTCTAGGTCCATTAGGCTATAGACCCGAGACCTTCTTTGCACGGCAGAGGCCGGAATGTGGAAGAGAGTCATTCATGCGCTCGCTCGAGGCGAGAATTTTTTTAGCCAGCTTAATGGGGCGTACATCGCCGGTGCTATACTATACCCGCGATCACAAAAGCGTCCTTAGCTGCCTATGGGACAATCGCAGTTTTGCCGGCTGCTCTCCCGTCGCATTGCCTTACCTCGGCGTTGACGTCATCTCAATCTTCAGTGTTCAGGCTCCCATTGTTTCTGTCTCTTTTAGTGCATTTTTATTGTTTGTAAGTGTATTTATTTCGTAGTGTTAACGTTTTCTACTTTGTCCATGTCCCCGCCATGTTTGTATTGCTTTCTGCGGGCTGTATTTTTTATATTTAATGTTTTTTGTTTATATTTCGTCGTTCTCGACGCGGGCGTAAACGAAAATAAAGCCGCTGCTTATGCCGGTACCGAGGTGAGTTCTACTCTTGTAACTGCAGTCTCGCGCTATAAAGTCGTCTATTGGACTCGAATGAAGTCTCGAGAGAGCTCTTTCGAATGCCGGTGTCTCGTCACCTATGAAAAATTCAGTTTCTCCGCTAGATTTAGCGGGGAATTGAATTGCTGTTCAGGTCACGTGACGTCAATTTTCCCGCTAAATGTAGCGGGCTGGTTCAACCGCGACGCCACGGCCACGCTGCACAACTCGGAAAGAGCGCCTAAAATCTGCGCTCTTTCCGGGTTTTGCAGATGGCATACATGTATGCCATCTCCTTACGAAGCCGAGCCTCTTGGCGAAACTGTCGTAATTCATAGAATAAACTTACTAGCACAGCAACCCCGAAAGCACGGATCTTTGTATTAGATGTGCAGGTTTAATGAGATGATTGGGGGATTGTAGATGATGGTCAGTGCCGCAGACGAAGTCAGTCCGAATGGCAACGCGCGGTCGCTCCGAGCCGAACCTTGAGCGCGCCACTGGTGCCACGTCGTCTTCTTTCCTAACAGTAAAGGCCCGTTCATACTCTTGCAACCGAGTACGACCGAGAGAGACCAGACCGGTTTTTAAGCCTCTTGCGATCTCTTAGGAGCAGCTCCGCTGTAGCACATCCGGTCCTAAGGAATCGCAAGAGGCTTAAAAACCGGTCTGGTCTTTCTCGGTCGTACTCGGTCGCAAGAGCGTGAACGGGCCTTTACCCTCCCGGGGAGGAGAGTGAAGGTCCGCCGACACGTTTTTTTTTACGGTGTTTGGCGGTAGCAGGGTTTCATGCATGCGACGTGCACTATATCGGTTAGTTTTGAACGTTTGTCACGAGGGGCGAAACTGGAGCAACTTCGTAGTTGATGAATGAGAGGCGTCGTAATGTCCTGAAGGGGCCAGTGAATCGTTTTTGAACTTTCTCCCTCTTCCCAGGAAAGCGCATGGGTGTTCAGAGGAGAACTTCGTCGCCTACTTGGTATGTGACATCAGTGTGAGTTTCCGTATGCTGAAGGGTCTGATGTTGTTGCGGCTGTAGTGTGTGAATCCTGGGCAGTTGTCTAGCTTCCTCTGCGCGGTAGAGAACGTCGTCGGTGTGATCGTGAAACTGCACTGTCATCAACATAGCGTAAACCGGAATCCAAGGTTGAGAGTGGCTCTTTTGCATGTAAGAGGTAGTAAGCTGAGCATTCTGTGGTGGCTTGGTGGCTGGTGTTATAGGCGTACGTGACGCATGGAAGAATTGCGTCCCAATTTTTGTGGTCGTCTGCGACATACATGGAGATCATATGAGCTAGAGTTCGATTAAAACGTTCAGTGAGGCCATTTGTTTGTGGGTGATACGCACTCGTGATGTTGTGGACGGAATTAGCGAGGCAGAGGAGTACTTACAGCAAGTGAGCTAAGAATAAAGTACCGCGGTTTGTGACTAGGTATAAAGGGGCATCGTAACGGTGCACGATGGAGTGTAGGAAGAAGGTAGCCACTTCGCAAGCTTTGGCGGCTGGCACCGCTTTCGTTTCGGCATAGCGTGTCAAATAGTCGACGACGACGATTGCCCAGCGGTTATTTGCTGTGAGAGTGGAAACGGGCCAAGGAAGTCATTACCTATGCGTTGGAACGGGTGGTTAGAGGGAGGGATGAGCCGTAGTGCTCCTGTAGGTTTTGTGGTAGGCCTTTTCCTGGTCTGGCGTTGGTGACACGCTCGAACATATCGCGTGATGGTTCGTTGCATTCCGATCCAGAAGTGCTTGCCGCGAATTCTGAAGTATGTTTTGGAGAACCCGAGGTGTCCGGTTGTAGGGTCGTTGTGGTGGATGCGAACGAGTTCTTTCTGAAGGTGCCGTGGCACGACGAGCAGCCATGGTCGTCCTTGGGGGTCATAGTTCCGTCTGTAAAGAACACCGTCACGAAGAACGAATAGGCGGGCACGGCGTTCTGTACGACGAGTTGGGTGCCGCAGGGTGTCGTGGAGGTTGTCAATAAGAGGTTTCAAGAAGGCATCGGACGACTGTGCCGACCGAATGTCGACGTTGTCGAGGACTGCTGCTGGGTCTGCTGTGTTGAGGCGTGCTGGGAGTATAGGGTTGGTGGGAAGTGGACATCGGGACAAACCGTCAGCGTCGGGTTGGCATTTACCTGATTTGAAGACAACCATGAAAGTGTAGTGTTGATGCTTTAATGACCACCGGCCAAGACGGCCCATTGGATTTTTGAGGCTCGCTAGCCAGCAGAGGGGATAGTGGTCAGTCACAATGCGGAATGGTGAACCTTATAGGTAGGGGCGGAACTTTGTAATTGCCCAGATAGCTGCTAAACATTCTCTTTCAGCCGTTGAGGGATTTCGTTCAGATATAGTCAAAGTCCTACTGGCATATGCTATTACTCTTTGCTCAATTCGAATGTTCTGGGCCAAAACTGCTCCCAGACCGTGACCACTAGCGTCTGTTCTTACTTCTGTATCTGCGCCTTCGACGAAATGTCGAAGGATGGGTGCGGAGGCCAACGCTTTTTTAAGGACTCGATCGAGTCCTGCTGCTCTTTGATCTATTAAAAGCGCACATTATTCCTTAGTAAATTATTGAGAGGTTCCGCGATGTCAGAAAAACCACGAGTACATTTTCGAAAATAATTGCATAATCCCACGAAGACCCGTACATCTTTCACTTTCCGTGGCACAGGGAATTCAGCAACAACTCGAAGTTTGTCGGTGTCAGGGCTGATGCCGGAAGCACTGACGAGGTGACCCAGTACTTTAATTTGTGGGGCAGCAAACGTACATTTCTTTGGATTAAGTTGTAGACCGGCGGCTCGGAAACACTCCAGGATTATACGCAGATGGTGTACGTGCTCGTAGAAATTCGGGGCGAACACGACGACGTCGTCGAGGTAGCACAGACGGATGTTCCATATAAGGCAGCGTAGTAGAGAGTCCATCATACGTTGAAAGGTGGCTGGAGCGTTGCAAAGTTCAAATGGCATCACATTAAAGTGATACAGACCGATTGAAGTAATGAATGCGTTTTGGGCTTGTCGTCACTGGCGACATGAATTCGCCAGTAACCACTTCGAAGGTCCATGGTAGGTAATTACGAAGACCCTTGGAGCGTGCCGAGAGTGTCCTCTACCAGTCTTGGGTAGTAACTCGTTACTAGTAACGCTTTACTGTAACTTTGTTACTTTTTCGGTGACTTGTAACTGTAACGAGTTACTGTTAACGAGTTACACGAGTTCGTGTTCAAATCTGAGAAAACACCTCGAGATGAGTTTTGGTCTGGCTTATTTTCATAATAGTGACTAATTTTCTAGCTGAACTATAAAGTTCGAATTTACCGCTATGGTAGAAGCCCGACTGTTTCGTGTGTATATATTTTTTCTTTCTTTCACACACTAATTTCGAGAAGCAACTGCCGCTAAGTTACAATATGAAGAAAATATGCGCACTTCTTAATTTTATGAAACAAAACTTGGTGAAAGCCGTTTTCTTGTTTTTTCCTAATCTTTTTTGTGTTATAGAAAAGTAACTGAAAAGCAACGTCGTTACTTTTCAGAAGTAACTTACCGGTAACGAGTTACTCTTTTGTTGCGATAACTTTGCTATTTTTCTTAAAGCAACTGTAACTGTAACGAATTACCTTTTAAAAGTAACTTACCCAAGACTGCATCTATCCTGGAGAGTGGAGAAACATCCTTTTTTGCAACTTTGTTTAGTTTTGGATAATCAACGCACAAACGCCAAGAGCCATCTTTCTTTTTAACAAGAACAACGGCAGAGGACCATGGACTAGAAGATGGTTCGATTACTTTCTTTTGAAGCATGTCATCGATGTGCGCCTGAATTACTCGGCGTTCTGCTGGGAAACCTCTGTACGGTCGGCTTTCAACGGGTGATGAATCGCCAGTATTAATTCGGTGCTCTATGGGAAGCGTGCGACAAGACAGAGGCGTCGCGTTGCCGCTCCCAGCAGAGTCGTTTGGCGGGAACATCAGTTGGATCGGCGCGCCCACTTAGGTGTCGCACGCTCTCTATTATCACTCCGCAGCTAATCAGATTGCGGCGTTATTGTCGCACGCTTTTCATTATCGCTCCGCAGCCAATCAGATTGCGGTGTTACTAATTATGAAGTCCGAAGAAGGAATCAGGCAGAGCATGAACATAATATGCCCTGCCGTTCTCACTGAACAAAGAACTGCAGGGCTTATTATATTCATGCGCTGCCTGATTGCTTCTTCGGCCTTCATAATGAGTAACGCCGCAATCTGATTGGCTGCGAAGTGATAATGAGAAGCGTGCGACAAGACAGTGGCGCCGCGGTGTGGTTCCCAACAGAGTCGTTTGGCGGGAACATCAGTTGGATCGACGCGCCCCCTTTAGGTGGCGCACGCTCCCTTGTCGTTGGGTCAGTGGTAAGCGGGGGTCGATCATTTTTTCCACGTGCTTGCTGAAATCGGGTATTCCAGGGAGTGCGTCGGAAGTGGTGGGAGAAGACTGGCAAATTAGTAATGCACTGTTGATTGCATTGTTGGGACGCGACGTCCGGAAGGAACGATTTGGGGTTCGGAAGAACAGTTTATTGCCCATAACTGAAGTTTTCCACTCATGAGTGTAGCAAGCGAATAAGGTATGATTATGCCCTTTTCACGAGCTGCGTACACACGGGCTATATGAGACCAGAAGTTGCTGTGGTGGGTAGGGTCGGTACGAGCGTGGCGAGAGCGGCGTAGTACGGAGGCAGTATATGTCATTGTCGGCTACCAGGGTGGCGAGCGAACCTTGAGCAGTAAACTCGGCAGCACCAGAAGAGTTGAGATGCAATTCACTCCCGGCACAGTCAATGAATGCTTCTGTTGAAGACAAAAAATTCCCATACTGTATCGTGCAAGTCACGCACGCGCTGCATGTAAACCGCGATGTCATATCTCGTTAACAGATAAACTGTTGACACGTGCTGCGCTGCCGCGCAGCCGCGTCGTACTATATAACTAATCGCTTCCTGAATAAACGTCGTTGTTGGCTTGACACATCTCGACTGATACATGGTGTCAGAAGTGGGATGCCGTCCACGTCGGCGGTAGCTCAAAGTAACGACGTCAGTCACCGTAGCTATGGAACTACTCAAGCCACCGGAGCCACTGCTGCTGTCTGGGAACATCGCCAAAAACTGGGACCTGTTCAAGCAGAAATTCGAGCTCTTTCTGAGGGCAACTGAGCCAGCCAAAGAACCAAGGTCGGCATCTGTCAAGACCGCTCTCCTGCTGAGTGTAGCCGGGGATGACGCTTTGGAGGTATTCAACAATTTTGTGTTTGCCGAAAGCGAGAATAAGGAGGATTACGCGACGGTCGCACTCAAGTTTGAGGAGTACTGTAGACAACAGCAGAATGAGGTCTACGAGAGGTACATCTTTCGAACAAGAACGCAAGTTGAAGCAGAACCCTTCGAGCATTTTTTGCGTGAATTGAGGAAACAAGCACGCGGCTGTAACTTCGCGCAGTTGACCGACACAATGATTCGAGACCAGATTGTGTTCGGTACAAACAATTCAAAGTTAAGGAGAAAATGCTCAAAGAAAAAGATCTAACGCTGCTCAAGGCTGAACAGATCTGTAAAGCAGCGGAAGTATCCGCCCAGCAGAACGAAGTGTGGGCGCAGGCGGAAAAACAAGTGGCGCTGGTGAAAACGAAGCAACAGTACAAATGTGCCAAGTGCAACCGGCCGCACGAGCCAGGACGGTGTCCGGCATTTGGAAGGTCATGCTTCTTGTGCAGAGGTTCTAACCATTTTGCGGCTTGCTGCAAGAAAGGGCCGCAAGTCAAGGAAGTACGCGAAGACCACGATACCTTCGACATCCTCGACCTGAAGATAGACAGCGTCGGCAACCATGCGGACTGGATCATCCACGCAAAGGTGGCAGACCAGCCAGTCGTCTTGAAGGTGGACACGGGCTCCCAAGCTAACCTGCTGCCTTACTCGATCTATCGGAGGTGCAGGGACAAGGCGAACTTGAAACCGAGCGGCTCTGTGCTTCGATCATACAGCGGGGACGCCATCAAGCACATCGGGGTTGCAACTCTACGAGTGGTCATGGAAAATCGGTCCGGCGACATCGACTTCTTCATTGTCAAAAAAGGCAGCCAGGCACTACTCGGACTGCTAGCAAGTGAGGCGCTGGGACTTGTGTCGCGCTCGGTGAGTGTTGTGAACACCAGCAATACCGAGAAAATAGTGACAGAATTCCACCCGCTGTTTCAGGGTACCGGCTGCCTGGCACGTCAATATCGGATGGTCCTGCGAGATGACGCAACACCGGTAGTTCAACCGGCACGACGAGTACCTCTGGCGCTGCGAGAGCCTCTTCGAGAGGAGCTGGAGCGCATGGAACGAGCTGACATCATCCGCAAAGTCAATGGGCCAACGGACTGGGTAAGTCCATTGGTCATTGTACGAAAAAAAGACGGAAACCTACGCGTGTGTATGGACCCCAGGCGCATTAACGAGTGTCTAAAGCGCGAGCACTATCAGATGCCTAAGCGGGAAGACATTGAGGCCGAACTAGCAGGAGCTAAATATTTTTCACGCCTCGACGCGAACTCTGGGTTTCACCAAATTCCCTTGGATGAGGATACCTCGGCTATTTGCACGTTCGGTACGCCTTTTGGTCGCTACCAGTTTTTAAGACTTCCATTCGGGATTGCGTCGGCACCCGAGGTGTTCCAAAAAACTCTAAGCGAGATATTTGATCCGTCCCCAGGGGTGCGCGTATACATTGACGATATTTTGATCTGGGGATCCACTAAAGAAGAGCACGATTCACGCCTCAAGAACGCACTGCAGTTAGCCAGTCGGGCGGGTTTGACATTCAACGCCGCGAAATGCAAGTTTGGGCTAACTGAGATCGAATTTCTCGGTGACGTCATAAGCCAAGAAGGAATAAGGCCGAGCTCGGCATTGATCACGTCACTGGGGGAGATGTCGTGCCCTACAGAAAAGACAGCGGTGCATAGAATGCTCGGAGTCGTCAATTACTTTGGGAAGTACCTTCCGAATTTGGCAGGAAAAACAGAACTTCTGCGCAGTCTTATAAAAAAAGAAACAGTTTTTGAATGGACAGACAACCACGCCAAAGAATGGAAAGATATCTGCCTAATGCTTACCAGCACGCCCGTGTTGGCTATCTTTGATCCAGCCAGAGATACGAAGATCTCGTCAGATGCATCAAGGAATGGATTAGGGTCTGCACTTCTGCAGCGTCATGGTGACAGCTGGCGGCCGGTCGCCTACGCATCACGCGTTATGACTGACGCAGAACAGAGGTACTCGCAAATAGAAAAGGAAACGATGGGCATCACGTTCGGCTGCGAGAAGTTTCATCACTTCGTGTACGGGCGAAAGATTGCGATTGAAACCGACCACCGTCCACTGTTAGCAATTGCCTCAAAAGGAATCGGTGATATGCCCCCGAGACTTCAGCGTTTCTTTCTGCGTTTACTGATGTACGATTATACCCTTCAATTCGTACCAGGAAAACTGCTACTGCTGGCCGACATGCTATCAAGGTCGTCACCAGTTACCACAAAGGACACCGCCGGCTCTACAGAAGACGTGGAAGTCCACGCAGTGAGCGTCGTCTCAGACTTGGTAAGCAAGAAAACCCTGGATCGCCTTGCTGAGGCGACCGCGAAGGACGCAGACCTGCAGTCAGTCATTTGTTACATGAACGGTCAGGGTGACATTGACGGCAGGCTGAAACCTTTTGTGTCCGAGTTGTCACTGGTTCAAGGAATAGTATTGAAGGGTAGCAAAGTTGTGGTCCCGAAGTCCATGAGACCGGAGATGCTCCAACGTATTCATGAAGGTCATTTGGGAATTAACAAGTGCAAATCGAGAGCCCGACGTTTGGTGTTTTGGCCAGGACTCAACTCGGACATCGAAACTCTGCTACAAGGGTGCTCAGTATGCCGAAAGTGTACGTGACAGTCGCTCGAAATGAAACCCGAACGCCGGAACGCGTGGCCGTTGGTACAGGCTGCTCCACCTGGAGGGCCCCTGAGAACTAATGAAAATGCTCCGGGGTGCGAGGTGCGGGTCCTACTAAAGATGAGCTCGACCCTCGCGCCGCGTCTGAGAGTTCCGCGCTTTCGCCGGTGGCGCGCTGTCAGCGCCATCGCATCGAGATACAAAAAGCACAGTCACTCACTTTGTGTATCGGATTCCTAGCGATATCTATTCAGCGCTGTCAGCTCATTCATCGCTTTGTGTATCGAAGGTGAAATGAAAGTTGAAATATTTCGTGCCCAGAAGACCTGGTAGAAGCCCAGTGATGTGTCACCGAAACCATGCTGGGGCTCCGGTGAAGACGCGGTTTCTGAGAAATAGTGAAACGTCATAAACGCGAAATAAAATTTGTTTATTCTCACGACCATACTGTTTCTGAACAAAACAAAAAAATGCCGCAATAGACCGATTCTTAATAGAAGGCAATTGCATGCTGACGCTCTCTTAGTAACCACCGATATGCCAGGCGTATCAAAATTCCGGAACGGAATAAATGCATCACCCTGTCTGAGCAGGGCCTATTGCAAAGAGCTATAGCCGGGTTAAGTGACCGCCCGGTGTCGACCGGGTGACAGTGGGAGTGACAGTGCGGCGACAGTGCGGCGACAAAAAAGCATCCCGAGTGACGGCGCTTACAGCGCGCCACTGGCGAAACGCGGAAGTCCCAGACGCCCCGCGTGAGGGTTGAGGACATTTTAGTAGGATGCACCCTCGCACCCAGGTGCATTTTCATTAGTTCTCAAGGGCCCTCCAGGTGGAGCAGCCTGTATCGATGGCCACGCGTTCCGGCGTTCGGGTTTCATTCCGTGCTGACTGTACAAGCAGCAAAGTGAACCCCTCATATTAAGGCCAGCACCGAATTATGCGTGGTACAGAGTGGGTGTTGATCTTTTCCAGCATGGCGGAAGTTCGTATCTTTGTGTATTTGACGCGCATTCGAACTTTCCGGAAGTAGAAAAGCTGACGGACACCACGGCATGTTCTGTTATTGCAAAGTTGAGCTCTATTTTTTCAAGATACGGAATTCCACTAGAGGTCTGCAGCGATAACGGGCCCCAGTTTTCGTCTCATGAGTTCGCTGTTTTTGCATCCAGATACGACTTCAAGCATGTGACGTCCAGCCCGGAGTTTCCCAGGTCAAACGGACTCGCCGAGAAAGGGGTGCAAATTATCAAGCGGATCTTGAAGAAAACTGAGGAGGCCCATGAAGACTTCTGGCTGGGGCTACTGGGTTATCGATCTGCCCCCCTGGAGGATGGTCGGTCGCCAGGAGAGCTGTTACAAGGCAGGAGGCTACGCAGTCGAATCCCTGACTTCAGCCATCAACCCAGCAGGCGTGTTTTTAAACACCGGCAGCTCGACACCCGAGGCAAGAACCTACCCGACCTCAAGAAAGGCGAAGTCGTGAGGGTGAGAGACAGAGACAAAGCATGGACTCGTAGAGCTCGGGTCTTGGGATCAGCCGCGCCAAGATCATATCGGGTGGTTACCAAAGACAACAAGCTGCTGCGACGCAACCGTCAACATCTTCTTGCAACACGTGAGCCGCTTCAACAAGAAACTGCCGAAAGTGACGACTCGGACAGCGGGGATTCAACCGAGGAACTGAGAGCGACACCGGCCTCCTTGCCCACAAGACCGCCTACGCCGGGTTTGCACGAGCACCCCCTGACGCCGGTCCCAAGACAATCCACAAGGCACACCCGTCAACCAGAGCGCCTGCAATACGACAGCAATTTCAACCAAGTGCATCCCATCTACCATTGGAACTCCTAATGTTATTTATGAAACAAAGGGAAATGTATCGTGCAAGTCACGCACGCGCTGCATGTAAACCGCGATGTCATATCTCGTTAACAGATAAACTGTTGACACGTGCTGCGCTGCCGCGCAGCCGCGTCGTACTATATAACTAATCGCTTCCTGAATAAAGGTTGTTGTTGGCTTGACACATCACGACTGATACACATACCAGGATGATGTTGGTGATCGTGGGAAGCACCATGAACATAACAACGTAGCGGTTGCTACCAGTTCGAATTGTAAGGGTGCAGTATCCGCGGGACGTTACCAAATCGCCATTGCCCATGCGCATTAAGTGTCCTTGCAACGGCGGAGTAAGTACTGCGTGCAGACGACGGCGGATGCGTTCAGGAATGCAAGACCTCGGGGCTCCTTTGTTGACTAAAGCGGTGGTGTTATGGTTTCTAATTTTGAGTACAATTGATGTTGGTCCTATATGAGGAGGATTTTCGGAAAGTGTCGAGTGTGCAACCTGACCTCCAATGTAGCAGCAGGCCGCTTCATCTAGCTTGACTGTTGGGAATGTCCGGGAGTGTCGGTGTTAAACGGTGACACAGAACGGCGTCTTGGCGGGTACGGCGATGACGGGCGGCCATGACGTGGCAGTGGGGAAGGTTCGGGGCTGTGAGAGGGACGACGACTGACTGGAAATTGTTTTGCTACTCTCCGCAGTGTGAAAGCTCTAAAGGGCTCAATGTCCAAGCGGTCAATTAACTTTAAATTCATAAAGTTCGTTGAGACAAAATGGCCAAAGGGTCACTATCTCCATTAGGCACCATTTTTAGTTTACTTACGCCAGAAAACGAGGAAAGGCGATGTTGTGGGCGTTCAAGTTTTGGTCTTACCCCGTGTTGCCGAATCGTTGAAAATATTCCATGTTGAGAAAACTTTAATTCAAGGCACTGTTGCGCACGTTTTTATTACAAGCTATGATAAGTCAGATACGAAATCTGGCATAGTAATAACTGATATTAGCGATCATCTGGGTATATTTTTGTCTATAAATAAAAACGAGGCTACAAACAAAAAACAAAAAAATCAGTTAGGGGCACAGTTCCAGAATATAACGGCTGATAACCTGAACAACTTCAGGCAGAGACTATCTTGTTTGGATTGGAATGATGTCCACCAAGAAAAGAACGCAGATAATGCATATAACTTATTTTTGAGTAAATTCAAAAAACTTTATGAAAGTTGTTTTCCATATAAAACTTTCAAAACTTCTCGAAAAAGTCGCAAACCCTGGATCACTAAAGAATTGCTCGCAAAAATTGGTATTAAAAATACGCTATATCAAAAATTTGTAACAACAAAAGAAACTGAAAAATTTATAATTTTTAAACGTTATCGAAACCAACTAAACAAAGAACTACGACATGCAAAAGAATCGTATTTCTGCAACTTATTTTTATCCTGTAATAACAAAGTCGATGTTGTATGGAAAAAGTTAAACTCTGTCTTAGGTCGTTCATGTACCCAATATCAAGTAGAAAAGTTAAACCTCAATGGTCAGGAGGTGTCCGGAAAAGAGTTAGCTAATGCGTTTAATGAGTATTTTGTAAGTCTAGTTAAAGAACATAATGAGTCAGATGCTTGCAAGTACATAAATGTTCGAAATAATCACTCTTTGTTTCTTACGCCTGTTACTAGTTCGGAAGTAGTATCTGTTTTTAATGCTTTAAAAAACAGCAAAAGTTGTGATTCCGATGGCTTACAGAATAGACCAGTTAAATATGTAATTGATCTCATTTCTCCTGTTTTGACGCACATCTTTAATATATGTTTGCTAGACAGCGTGTTTCCTAAACAAATGCAACTGGCTAAAGTAACCGTTCTATACAAGAAAGGTAATAAAAACGACTTGGGTAATTACCGACCTATTTCAATACTGTCTGTGTTTTCTAAAGGCCTAGAAAAAATTATACTTCTACGACTAACAGCTTTTGCTGATAAGCATAATATTTTAAATCCATCCCAATTTGGGTTTCGGAAACAACGATCTACAGAACTCGCACTTCTTGCGCAAAAAGAACATATCCTTAAAAAATTTGAAAAAAGAGAACTCACGCTTGGTTTATTCATTGACTTTACCAAGGCATTCGATTATCTTGATCATAATTTATTATTAAAAAAATTAGACATGTATGGATTTCGTGGGCAAGTGCATCAACTTTTACAATCATATTTATCCTCCCGTAGGCAGTATGTTAATATAAATGGTCATTTATCTGAAATCAAGCCGATTGAATCAGGCGTTCCTCAGGGAAGTATTCTCGGGCCTTTTTTGTTCAACATTTATATAAATGACTTATTAAATATAGGTCCATCCATATACTTTGTCATTTATGCTGATGACGCAAGCCTATTTTTTAACGGTGATAACGCCTCGGATCTTATAGATGATGCGAACGAAACACTGAAAAAGCTTCATATTTGGAGTAAACATAATGCTTTAAGAATAAATGCGAATAAAACGAAGGCAGTTTTGTTTCGACCAAAAAATAGGCGTGTCAATATTACTAAGAACATTTTTTTAAATTCTACTCAAATTGAAATTGTTCCCAAGTTTAAAACCTTAGGCGTCGTTTCTCAAGAAAACCTATCATGGGATGACCATATCAATTATATTATATCTAAGTTATCTAGTATAGTCGGTATTGTGTATCGTAATAAACACATCTTACCACTCAGAACAAAGTTAATTTTATACAATTCATTATTCTATTCACATTTAAATTATGGTCATCTCATATGGGGCACCACAACTTATACCAACCTCCAGAAAATATACATGTTGCAAAAAAAGATACTAAGAAGTATATGTAATGTTGACATTGAATATCCAGTTAATGATATTTTCGGTCAACTTGGTATAATAAAAGTTTTTGATTTATACAAATATCGTTTATGTGCAAAATATATTATGGAAAAAAATCTACCCCAGCGTCACCTAGAAAACCTAGCAAACCTAAAACTAAAAGTATATACGTATCCAACACGGACTAAGGAACCCTGGGAAGTACCATTTTCTAGAACTAATTACGGCGATCAAACTATGGCATATACTTTACCAAATATCCTTAATCAGCTGACTAGGCAAGATATAGATATCAACAGTACATCGGTGAGCATTTTAAGGGAATATTTTATTTCAAACTTTATTATCAATAATGAGCGCTGATTATGTTGCGCTTAGTTTGAATGTACTGTGTGTTTGTTGATTCAATGTGTTATTGCTTTGTAAAACGCTGTTTCTTTTGTGTGATGATTTTTCATTTATGTTTATGAATTTGTAAAGTTTCATTGTATTATTCCTCTGGTGCTTGCTTTGCGACTGCTTGTTTGGGGTGGCTAGGGGCCAGTCAAGCTGTTTTTACAGCTTTTTCCCTAGTCACCTTTCAGCTTTTTGTTGGAAAATTAAAAGATTTATTATTATTATTATTATTGTGGGCGTTCAAGTTTTGGTCTTACCCCGTGTTGCCGAATCGTTGAAAATATTCCATGTTGAAAAAACTTTAATTCAAGGCACTGTTGCGCACGAAGTGAAACGAAGTACCACTACTTATTAGTTGTTAAAAATGAAAGCCAAACTGAGGCACGTTACCGTAATGCAAATGTATAACAAAATACTGTTGCCGTTACTTGCAAAACTAACGAACGTTACTTTTGCGTTACATTCAATTTTGGTATAGGCACTTTTCGAATGTCACGTGCTGATTATTACAATGTCGAAACCACTGCACAATGACAGAACAACTGGCATCGTGTGACGTGCAAGATCATCCCATAAGATAGCGAATATCGGAGCGTGGCCAACGCTAGGAACCTATACGAGCCAATCTAACAGCCTCGAGAGTGCAACGTTCCTGTGCTCATCGTATTTTTCCTGTGGGTGAAGTTTTGCCTTAAAATTCAACCCAACGCATAAAGTGTACTATAACGTTTTCATTTTAGTACGCCATTGTACAGGAATCTCACAGATGCAAAGAAATGGCAGTCTTTCGAAAGGGTCTATTATACAGTGTTGTACCACAGTTCAAAACTTGACAGTAATCAAACTTTTACCAGAGTTATTCATGCGCCATTCATAACCTTCACAGGGGAAGGGAAAGCCAGGGCAACTGTTTTTTTTAATAGCGTTAAATCTAGGAATGGCAATGCACTATTCGATTTAGACAGGCATTCACACACCTCTAATATTTTATCCCTCTTTTTTTTCAAATTTGTAGGACACAGCGCGGTCCCAATGGCGCGCTGACTCTTTAAAGGAACCGTGAACGTGACTAATTTTATCCTGAAGTAACGAGTAATGTAATTTTATACACAATACCGTGAAATAGTAAGGAAGTTAATTTACTCGCTAGTCGTTTCGGGTATCTTAACGAGTACGTTACTAAATAAAAAGTAACGCGTTACAAGTAATGTCGTTACATCAAATACTGCTTCAAGGTAGAAAAGGCAACTTAGTTTGAACGCACGTAAAATATAATAAATATATTAGAAATATTTACTTTGTCTTTTGGAGCTTTGTTTATGAGAAATTTTCCAAAATGCGTCAACAGAGGACTTCCTCCTTATCTTGGGGTTGGGTACGTATAACCAAAACCTTGTGGAGACCCTCTCCCTGGCTCCTCGTCCCTCCGTGACCTTCCCGCTTCCCGCCGCCGCCCTGTCGGGCGTTCCTCCGTTCCCCGTGACCTTCCCGTTTCCCGTCGCCGTCTTGTCGCGGAACGTCCGAGCCCTCCGGGAGGAACGGGGCAAGCGCCCCCTCGCCCAGCGCTGACGTCGGAGGGTCGGCTCGCAGCAAGGTTCCTGATTGGACAGTCGACGGGACAAGGGCTTGGGAAGGCCTTAAAGGGGAACGGAGACAAAGGGTGCTCTCTCTGGCTGCCGACTTGACAAGGGACCGGTCACGGAGGTCATCGGGACGACAGCGACGAGCGGCTCTTCAACGACGTGAGTTTCAGTAAACTGTTCTGAAAACGCACACTGTGTGAGTGACTTCTTGGGGAGCGAGCGAGGCACGTCCCGATCGGGCGTCGATCAGGTAGCGTCCCACAACCTTCACTCCAGGAAAATAGAATAACCTAGGAGCCGACAACTTTTGCGTAGTAAGAACGGCTGAGCAAGCGCAGCCTCGTAGTTTTAGTTTGTGAATTGGGAGGGGTGGCTGCTGTCATCTATAGTCGTGGTCTGCCTTCCAGACAGCAAATGCAGCCGTCTCTGCTGTCTTGGTGATTGCGGTATCTCGATGCGTCTGTGGCAGCCCTCTCCCTCGTCGCAGTACGAAAGCGCGACAAGCGAGGACAGCGCGATGCTCATGCGTTTTCTCGGACCCGGTTTGTCCATACCGCTAGGGAGGTTTTGGTGCTTTATTTGCGCGCTGTCTAATGCAAAGGAGCGCAATAGAATGCAATCTCCTAGTGAAGTATAACAATGCTTCACTCATGTCTTTTTCGCAGCGGTGAAGCAACGTCGCAGTTAATGTGACGAGAAACGCATAGTTACAGAATAGGGACTTTTAGCAAACCGTTAAAGAGTGGTGCGTACCGCAGTGACGGGAGCCTTTGAAGCAGCGGCGAAAATCCCGGGAAGATCAGTTCCCCTGTGTTCCCCTGCGGCTTCCCTGTGTTTGACGAGTGGAGGACACCATGTGCAGGTGTCCCCCCTATAAATACCGGAAACCCCCCCCCTCCCTCCCGCTATCGAAGGGTCTGTGAACCACAGCACAGACGCGGGAAACGCAAGGAAGGACTCCAGCCTATTTTCCTCGTCGAAGACTGGCTCAGCACATTCAGTTGTCCACAGAAGGTTTTCCCAATAAGAATTACAGAGAAGATGAAGGCACGTTGGGGAACTTTCGATATTTTAGTATGAGGACAAAAAGGAAACGACACACAGCCAGGGTAACCTCGATACCTCTGTGTGCCGCCCCTTCTTCGTTAATGGGTCTCAGACAAATAAAAAAAATGTTTCTTACGGTTATATTGCAATTAAGGCAAGGTGCAAGCGAGCTGGTCAAGGATGACAATAATAATCCCAGGAGAAGGGGAACAAGGGGGGCCAAGACAAATCTCCAAACACAGCTAGGTGACTATTGCGCGACCGAAGAAATCCGCCTGATCCTGGTATTGAACCAGGGACCTCTTCATTTCCAGTGGAGAGCTCTACCAACTGGGCTAACCAGGGGTTAGAGGTCAGTAGGGCAAAAGGGTTTTATCAGCTGGCCACCAGTCTAACATCAACAAGGGTGAGCGGCATTAATTTTAAAGTATAATTATTATAATGCAATGAATGCAAAGATGCAAGCAAGCTGGACAAGAATGACAATAATAGTCCCCGGAGAAGGGGGACAAAGACAAACACAAATCTCCAAACACAGCTAGGTGACTGGTGGGATACCGAAAACTCCGCCTGGTTCTGGTATCGAGCCAGGGACCTCTCTATTTCTAGTGGAGCGCCCTACCAACAGAGCTAATTAGGAGTTGGACGTCAATAGAGCAAACGGGTTTTATCAGCTGCCACCAGTTTAACACCTAGAGTGAACGGTCTGCATTTTAAAGTTATGATTATAATGCAATTAATGCAAAGGTGCAAGCGAGCTGGACAAGAATGACAATAATAATGCCTGGAGAAGGGGAACAAGGGGGACGAAGACAAACACAAATCTCCAAAGACAGCTAGCTGACTGGTGCGCGACCGAAAGAATCCGCCTGGTCCTGGTATCGTAGTTTTCAAAAACATAGTATAATGTACAAAAATAAGCCCTGCATTTATATATCCATGTTTAACAGTCACGCATTCTGTAGCATAAGATCACCAGCAACATTTTTACAACTTATTTATAGTATTTAAACACAAGTTTCCTTTCAGTTCTAGTCGCCCTTGTGAAAAATCCCGCAGTTAAATGAATATGACGACTCTCGATTACAGTGATGCATGCCGGGATGCAAAACTCTCGCTAATCGTGGCCTAGGTACTAACGTTTCGGAACCAGCGGCTTGCCGGAAACGAAAGAACCACTAGCCCTTTTTGTTATTTACTTACCACATTTCGCGATACGGATATACAATAACAAATAAGAACTGGAAAAAATAATCTGTAATGCCAATGGAAATGCTGTAAAAACAAAAGAAGTCAGGCTTCGCCCAACTCACTAAAGTCAAGGAGGTCGTTAATGCAGGAAAGTGCGTCAGCAGTGCCTCGAGACTTTGAATAAAATAAGGTGCAGTTCAACGACGGATCGACCTACTTTATGCGTACTCTCTCAATGATATTTTAGTTTCCCTTATAAGCAGTCTTTATTTTCGTAATTCAGAATATATAAAAATCAAAAAGGCAGACAGCTCCAAAAATAAGTGCACGAGCTTAAACCACAGCTTAAAAAAGCTAGGAAATTCACTCTCAATAACTTAAAAATCCCAATCTTAAAAATATAACTTAGCTCTCGATATATAATGCGTTGTCTGTTTCCTCTATTCCAGAGTTCAATAAAATTCAGTTTCAGCGTGCTGTCCGATATTTTTTCTGGGGCTTGCATCCTCCTGATTAAATTTTTTCCATCCAGAAACGTCCATCGTTATTTAAAAATTGGCTTATAGTAAGAGATCAGTTGAGGGTGGTTCCTTTGACAAGCTAAATTTTTAAAGCTGGGGGTTGCTCATGACGAAGGGGGGGGGGGGGGAGAGAGTTGCCCGAAAAAACACAGACGTCAGACGTTACTCTTTTGTTCTTCCCTCTAGATCGACTGCCACGATCAATGTCCTATATGAAAAAGAAAATTCTTAACATTCTTTGTTATTTTCTTGACCCGCATCAGCCAGCTATGATATAATAAATGGCGGAGTAATTCGCGAGCTCTCAATCATGTGCACGCGATGTCACGTGTGAAGGAAAAGGCAGTGACTGCGCTGTCTCTGACTCCGCTCTTCCTGTGTGTTACAGGAAGACCGTGTTATGGTCCGCCAGTCAGTTGTGTTGACGACTTGTTGTGAATTTGGTTTAGCGGAACTGCATTGTTCAAAAGCGAAAGCCCGACTTTCTTCTCCCCATCCAGCCCCTAACCTCTTCAGAGGGTAATCACCTCCCCTCATAACCGTCATTTTTTTTTTTTTTTTTTTTGTGAATTGATTGTAGAAATGGTTAATTACCGCGACCCGGGAGCCCCGTTACCAAGCCCGACTAGAGTAAACAGGCGCGCTCTTTTACGGCCCTCGAATGAGGGGTTGTTTCTCCTTTGCAACGCAGCTCGATTAGTGGCTGAGACCCTAACCTTCATGCAGCGCTTTGACTCCTGGGGAGGAGGTACCCCAGGCTTCTCCATTTTGGCCGCTTCGCTCCTGACTGCCTGCGCGCGGTTCGTGTCCGTCTTCTCAAAAAGCGATTTTTTTTGTTTTAGTTCTTGGGTTCATATTACATGAGCGAATGAAGTTTTAGCGGGCAGCGCTATTTCTGCGAATCGACTTTTTAGCACATAACGGAGGCGCGCGTTAACCCACCCCCGCGCTGCGTTCACGCCGCTTCGTGCAGGCAGTCTGCGGTGGTTTATTACAAAAATGTTAACCCACGTGGCCCACACAAAAAATTCCGCTTCGTGGCTGCCGACCATTCGCTAAAGTGTCCTTCGATGAAAAGTTGGCGTTTGCTAAAACGTCGTTCGACCAACTGAGTGCCACCCTTCTGAAGGTTACGGGGCTCGCGGAGTTGGAGATAATACAAGAGAAATGGTCCAGAAAGATGCCAAGTGAAGTTATGCTGCCGAAGTTTTGTGCACCTGGTCTACCTGTGAAGATCGTTATCGGGGTGTCCTCACGGCCAGGACAGACGCCTCCAACAGAAGGATGACGAACCAAACGGAAGTACACACATAAGCAAGGAACTGCAGAAAGATTTAGGCGGAGAGGCGGATGCACGAGGACACCAAAATAAGAGGTCGGTATTGCGAATTTGTTGAAAGGAAACGGAATCGAGTGTCATTTGAGGCCGACCTGCAGAGAAAAAGAAGTTGTTTTTTGGTCAGTTTCACGAACTTCTTACTCGGGATGGAGTCTAAGATTCATCACTTCTAACTGGTTGGTCGAAGAGGCAAGTTGCTGTTTTGTATATTTGATGGAATACAAAAACTCTTTCTTTTTTAAGTGTTTTATTATTTAGTTTTGTAGGTATGAAGGCTACATTTTCTTTTTCCAATTACATTTTGAAAGATAGTGCGGCGATTTTTTCGTTATTGCTCTCGATTGTTTCTTTGTTTGTTTTTGTCGGGGGGTGGGGGGGGGGGGGGAGGGAGGGAGGAAGCAACGTCCCTGCGAGTTTTGAGGTCTGTCGCGCATCCGGCTCTAGTCGTCCCTCCAGCAGACAACTGCTCGGTCCTATCAGCACCCGGTCTAGACGAGCCTGTTTACTCCAGGTCAGTTATTTTCGCAGTCTTTTATACCTACTTCAAATATTTCGTGACTCATTTATTTTGTTTGTTCTTCCATGGTCTGTCGACGCAGGTGCAAAAGTGGCAATATCATTTGAATGGATTTGAGGCGATCCTTAAAGCGTTGCACATGCACGAAAACAAAGCGTTAAAAAAACGTTGTGATCAGTCGTCAGTCTCAGTTTCTTCCTGTACGCGCGACGTGCCATAACCACTAGCATGTTTGAAAAGATCAGGCTTAGACAAAGCAAATAAAAAAAATTGTCGAGGTTGGCCCTAGAAGTACATACGATCGATTTCTTCCAGCTGCTGCCTGTAGTGTACGCTCGATTCACCGCTAACTTGCCAATTCGGTAGAAGCTACTTGCTCGTTGGACCAGTCGGAAGTTTTTCTTTTGCCATATGATCACGCTGTACCCTCGCACAGAAAAAGTATTTCGTAAGGTGAGGAAAAGGAGGCGGTTGATTGGTGGGGCGAGCGCGTAACTCGTTGCACGGCATGTCAGCTCAGGGGCGAAGGGAGTATGTATCATGTGGTCGGCGACAGACAGGTTAAGAATCATGTTGACGTTCCTCCTCGAGCGCTAGCTTTCTGCCTTTGATAACACTTTGGCGCACATGCAGCCAAACTTCGCCGTCCTCATTGTTAGTATGGCCTTACTGCGCTGGTTGAATTTCTCATATACCAAGGATATATCAGACGCCCCGTTCTTCTGCTGCTGTTCACATGCGCGCGTTGTATTTAGCCTACAGTTAACTTACCATCAACGTGCATTTTTAAATATGTTCACTCATGAACTGGTATTCCCATTTTCTGGAACCCTTACTCGCAAAAAAGAAGAAAAAAAAGACTCTCAAATCACTTTTTATGATAAGTGGAGAGAGAGAAAGAGAAAAAAAACTTTATTTAAGAAGTGAGGTCGTTATTTCCTTCTTGGGCGATGACCTTAGTCCAGGGCTCTGTTGGCTTCTGCTATTCGCTTGGCCTGTTAAATCAGCCGTCGCTGATCGCGAGGCACTGTGCTTGATAGCGCAGCCTCCTAAGAAAATAATGTAGAATGAAGTATGCGTTTTTTTCCCCAATGGGGTTGGACAGGTCCATGTGGAGTGGTACAAGGTAGGTTCTGGGGATTGGCAACCCGGACTGATGTCTGGGTACCTGGTGGGGAAGGTTCGGTGTTTGAGGAATAGGTTTGGGTAGGTGTGGGTCAGTAGTAGGGATGTCGCGAACCACCCTAGGTTCGATTTCGAAAGGTTTCGATATTTTCAAAGCGAACTGATGTTCGCAATCTAAAAATTTCGATATTTTCGTACCGACCAAGGTTCGAATTCGAAAAATTCGCAACTTTCGATCAAAAAGGAGTTTCGAATTCGAAAAGTTCGAAGGTTTCACGGTTTCTAAAATTTCGGGTTCAAATATTTCGATGATTTTTTTACTTGAAGTTCAATAAATTCGAAAATTTCGAACTTTCATAAATTAAAAGTCGAGATATTCGAAAAATTTGAATTTCTTGGAATCTGAAGTTCGAAAAATTCGAAGATTTCGAAATTCTTTGGATATAAAGTTCGGAAAATTCGAACGCTTCGATATTTTATAGACATGAAGATCGAAAAATACGAAGATTTCGAATTTCTTTCTACATAAAGTTCGAAAAGTTCGAAGGTTTCGATTCTCTTTTAAAGCTAATGTAAAAATAAAAATTCCATGATTTTGAATTTTTTTTAAGTCCAAGTTTTTAACGTTCGAAGTCCTTTTTTTATGTTCCTCCACAGTTTCAGTTTGAAATAACTTTTTCACGACTCACTGGTTTTTACGAAATCTGGTTTAGAAAAGTTAGGGTGTGATATTTAGACTCCGAGAAGTTGGTCAGTCAATTAAATGAGACGACTAGTGTCCCGGATGTGCTGGAATATTTGCCAGTGCAGAGTGACGTGTGACCATAGATCAGTAATTTTGACCACAAGCCCTGGGGGGGGGGGGTCTTTAACGTGCATAGCGCAGTAGTGATCACACGAACGCACTGTTTAACGATACTCAACCACTTCGAAACGGCCAGGGGCGGGCAGGAGGTTGAGGCTCAGAGAAACTTTGAAGCGACCTGGCAAACTACCTCCCCATTCTTTGCACGCTGGTAGTAATTCGATCGAACGCCGCCCGGGTGACGCTGGCATATAGTAATTTAAGTTTGTAATTGTCCTCGAGGTTTATTTTCGGGGACGGAGGAAACGCCCCGCAAAAAGCACAGAAGCCGACACAACTCGAGGTCGAGGAGCGTTCTACCATACCAGTGGCGTCGGAAGAGGAAAAACGGGGGGAGGGGGGGGGTGATCAAGCCCCCCTTCCCCCTTCCAGATATTTCGGACTGTTAAAGAAAACAATACGGGGAAAGAGGGCGTGGTCAAGTTTATTTTAATCTGAAATTATATATGTATATCTATAGCTACTGTTCCTCTTCAGTGCATAAAAGATCGCGTAGAATCAGTAAATGGTCATTGTCGGAAACTCGTTGTCAGAAGGCACTACTTGTCACATGCTTAGAGGTTCGGAATTTCAACGCTATGTCTGGGCTAGCGCAGAGCCGTGTATACAAAGAGTTTGGTCAATGGGAGGCGCGGGCACAACCAGGGCGTGCACCGACGCATAAAGTGGGCTTGGCATATTTTCTTGGCCAACCAGGATCATAAAAGAATCCCCTAGCGGAGGTAGAGAGAAAATGTTTTAATCAAAGGGGTATGTTCGTATATAGTTTTAATAAGCGCGTAAAAGGGAAGTGTAGTAACCCTTTGTGGTTGAAAATAGAGTGCACGTGATGTTTCGATCATGATCTAGCAGAAAGATGTAAGAAACAAATGCGCCGCTCAACTCTGTTTTGCTGGGACACAGTGTGACCACTTGGACGGCAGATTCCCGGCCTTCGGCGCTGGGCGTACGGATTATGTCGATCGTTCCGTTAGTCGCACTCTTTTACCATGATTTTGGATGACCGTGATTGAAAAATCACGTGCACCATATTTTCAGTCACCGAGAGTTACTCCGACGCACCTATCAAGATTGTTTCTTGCAGCCACCACCAGCGTATTATTTCCGGCGTCTGGTTGGCCACATTCTAATTTATGAAGACGCCCTGAAACACGCCCAGTCTGCTTTCGGCCAATGGCGCCTCCTCATTTGTCTCCTATACTTCCCAACGAATGGCCAAACTCTCTACATATACAGCTCTGGGCTAGCGCACACTAGCTCGGTGCAGGTGGAGCGAAAGCTCGCGCTGCAGAATCCCAGGATCCTGGGTTGAATCCACACCCCTGCCCGTTTCGATCTGGATGAGCATCGTACAGGCTTGCGGTCGTGTATCACTACTGCGTGGTGCAGGTTAAAAACCCCAGGCTAGCAGTTGTACTGCATTGGCTAAATTTTTCATCTACAGCGAGTGACTCGTCGCATATTTGAAATGGCTGACCAACTACACTCTGTCAGAATATCCGCACACCCCAATTTTTGGAGTTTCGTCCAGGTGCATGGCTTTTGTGCTCCCACGAGAATTAGGTCCGGGTTCGTGTCACAGTTTACGCTGTTGCCTAGCCTCGTCGGTTAGTCAGGTTCAGTGAGGACGGCTAGCTAGTTCATAGATATGATCACTGCTAACTTCTCTTATTTTAACTTCTCATGTTTGTAGCCCCAGGCCGGGTGTGCCGCGTTGAGATCCCCCACTATAAGGAGGGTGTTTCCTCGTGGTCGAGCAATTCGAATAGCGTCGAGGGAGATTTTGTCGAAGGTGTCTCTCTCGGCAGTCTTCGGGGGACTATAAATTTTCAATATGAAGAGGCTGGCTTCTCTGCGTTTCTGGGGGAGGAGCTCTAGAAGGACATGTGGGATGTCTCCTTTTCTGTCCATTATATGTTCAATGACGGGGATGTGTTTTGCTACCAGAGTCGCTACTCGCGGCGTATCTACGTGGATCGTAATCTCCGCTTATGTTTCGTATCCAGACAGGTTGGGGGCGCAGTTGGTCTCTTGAATTGCTATAGCGTCGGGGCGTTGTGTGTGCGTGCTGAGGTATTTATTGTGTGAGGGCTCCGCGTTTGGGTCGGTAACCTCTACAGTTCCGTTGTCAGATTCGCGTAGAGCTTACGGGGGTGGGGAAGAGTGCTTTTGATTTTGTTCTCTTGTGTTTGTCTTTATGTCGGGGTTGGGTTTGAGAGACGTTAATTTGTGTCACTAGGTACGGGTACAGGAGGCTTCGATAGTCGGTCGGTGGTAAGGGTGTACTCATCTCGCTTCGCGATGTTCGCGTTCACCATGTGTGTTTGTGCGCGACGGGGGATTCGGCTCTGCCTGAGAGGCTTGATTCGAGGGTCGGTTAGAGCGGCGTGAATGAGCTGGAGGAGTTGTAGAGCAATCTGCTGTAATACTTGTTGTTTCATTTCCTGTATGTCCTGGGTTATTTCCTGCCGTAGATCACCGACTGCGACATTCGAAACCATGAAGTTCATAGCTGCTATATAAACAACTTGGTCAGTTTTGTTTTCTTTATTTTCTTGCGTTACGATTTTTATGTGGCATTACCTTTAGAGCGGGGATGTTTTTTGTTTCTTTTTAAATAAAGAACTTTTTTTTAAATGGCTACCGCTACAAAGTGTATGTCCTCCCTCAGAATTCGAATGGGTTTATGCCCCTGCTTTCAGGGGCATAAACGCGCTGAAAAGCAGGCTGTCGGGAGATCATCATCATCGCCACCGCCGTCATCCTCATCGTTGCCGCCGCCGGGTGACGTTGAACTCTGCCCGCCGCTTCCGCGCGCGGACCATCTCTCCGCCAGATCACGACTAGACACGGCACGACTCACACTTACCTGTATTGCTACGCTAGAATAAACCAGCGCAGTTCAATCAACCCTATCTTGACCACGACATGGTGGCAGTGGTGCTAGCGTAGTAATTCAGTGGCTACAGTTCCCCACACATTCAAATCGACGCCACGGCCCAGTCTGAGCAGCAACAAGAAGCAACGGCTCCAACGCCAGCCTTCAACACATTTGTCGTCGCCCTCCCAGAGAAGCTCGAGTTCCGCCGTCCAGACGACTGGCAGCCCTGGATCACGTGATGGGATCGCTACCGAGTCATCTCAGGACTCAGCAAGCAAGACAGCGCTGAGCAGGTAAATACTCTCCTGTACGCGATGGGACCTGAGGCGGAAAACGTTCTAGCCTGTCTCAAGATCAGTGACGAATAAGAGCTCGACAACGACTGCGTGAAGAATGCCTTTGAAAAGCATTTTATTCCATGGCCAAACCTCATATACGAACGCGCTGCGTTCAACCGCTGAAAGCAAGAAAATCACGAGACAGTCGAAAGTTTCCTTACCGACCTCTTCAAGCAGGCAGAGAGATGCCAGTATGGCGCCTTGAAAGACGGGCTCATCCGGGACCGACTTATGGTAGGCCTCCTCGATACGGCTCTCAGCGAGAAGCTGCAACTTGACTCCGCGCTTACCCTCGAGACCGCGGTGGCTGCCGCGCGAAACTCCGAAGCTGTCAAGCAACAACACAAAGAAATGTGAAGTACACTAGGTTAACACGACGCCGTCGTCGACGAACTGAGCTCTGCACGCAGAAAGAAAAACTGGAGCAAGAAAAGAACGCCGACTGCTCGTCCAAAAAAAGGCAACGAAGGTGTCCGCCAGCCATGCAGATGGTGTGGCAGTGCTTCGGTTAACACCAACACAGCTCCTCAACCTGTCCGGCATCCGGTCAATTATGCAGGTCATGTGGAAAAGAAGGCCACTACGCCTTCGTTTTCCTGTCTTCGGAACATCAAGATGGACCAGTTACTTCCACAGCAGCTCGCCCAGCTCGCCGCACAGTGCAAGTGGAAGAGGAGTACCTCGGCAAACTTAAAGATACTTTAGCTCATGACGCTTGGAGAATCCCTCTGTCGGTGAACGGCATCTCGATAACATGCAAGGTCGTTGCGGGCACCGACGTCAATGCCATCGCGCCAGGCGACTACAATGGCGAGGTCATGAGCCCTCTGCGAAAGCCAAAAGTGCACTTCTCGATTCATGTCATCAAAAGCTTTCGGCCGCTCGACACTTCAAGCTTCTATGGAATTGGGGGGGGGGGGGTCAACAAGTTTAATAGGATATTTTCGTAGTCGAAGGCCTACACGAAACTCTTCTCGGAAGGCCCGCCATCCGATATTTCAGAGTTCTCCTATAGCTTCTAAACCTTAATGGTGAGACAAGCCGTACAGAGGACGTCTCCGAACTCCTTACCAAGTACCTTCAGCTGACGTCAGGGCTCGGACAGATTAATGCCGAGTACAAGGTGGTTCTTCGACCAGACGAGAAGCTTTTTGCTCTTACGTTCCCAAGGAGGGTGCCACTGGCGATGCTACCACCTGTGAAGACTGAGCTTTCCAAGATGCTAAAGCTCCATGTTATAGAACGCGTCACGGAGGCCACAGAGTGGTGCGCTCCGGTGGTCGTCGCAGAAACAAATGGCGAACTGTGCGTTTGCGTCGACTCCACCGAGCTCAACAAGTACCTGGTCCGAGAGCGGGTAATCATGCCCACCGTAGAAGAATGTCTGACGAAGCTCACCGGTGGCACTGTCTTCAGCAAACTTCTCGAACGACTCAACAAAGCCGGCATTGCGCTCAACATCGACAAGTGCGCCTTCCTACAGCAGACGGTCAATTTCCTAGGCCACATCGTTTCCGGCGACGGTTGGAAGCCTGATCCTGTAAAAGTCGATACGATCACACAGATTACAACACCATCAGATATGAAAGAACAACAACGCATAAAGTTGGGCGAGTTGATTTGACATCATGAAACGGGAACAGCAAGAAAATAAACCGGGGACGACTAGAAGAGGTAACGACCGGCACGGCGCTGACTATAGTCGGTTACAAGTCAAGAAGGTAGCGGCAAATGCCCCTCAAAGGGAATTTTGTATTCCTCCGCCACCAATCGCGTCCCGTTGTTTCCGTGACGTCATGACCTGCCCGAACCAATCTTGTTTTGGCAAATGAATATTTTCAACATGGCAGCCGGGCAGATTTTCTAGGACTCCAGTATCTTGCGGCAATTATTCTGTTTTTTAACGCGGTATTTCACTTACCCGAGCTTACGTCGCTAAGTCGTAACCGCGTCCACTTTTATTCGCAATAGGTTCTGCGCGACAGCGTGAAAATCCAGCGATAGCATTGCCATCGAAAAGTTCGATGCGGGAGTAAGGCCTAGCATCGCACATACGTCGAACGCCGTCTGCTTCTCTGCCTCAGGTTCCGCCCCAGCATCGTGACGGCAGCGGCTTTTCTTCGCAGTGGTTTCCGTGGAACGACGTTAAAATGCAGCGGTCACCAAACTCTTCTTTATAAGTGTAGTGGGCTGTGCGGGAGGGGCATAAGTGAACCGCGAACACAGTAAGTGTCTTCACCCGATTTCGACCGTATCTTTGCTGGCGTTAATAAATAGTCTGTCTACTGAAATGACGCCTTCGAAGCAGTATGTATTCATCTGTGAAACGTGGCGTCCTTGTCAAGTTTCCGCGTCGCAATCAGCTGCCCGCTAATCTATGACTGCGATAGTACCCGCGGGTGCACCCTCGTTCACAATAATGAGCTGTAACATACATGTGGCATACAAATGATAAAGCCAGTGATGCGTATGTTACAAACATTTAATTGATATTGTTCTGGACGTTAAGAAGCTATTTTCTTCTTTTGGAAGAATATCAGAGAATTTGAGGGAAGCAGATTTGGTTCTCTCAAATGCTTCCGAACATTCTGCTTGCTCTCAGAGGCCCTGTCAATCGTATGTTTATGCTTCGAAACCCGGGTGCGTGACAAGTGTACCCCCCCCCCCCCCCAGAGCCTTTTTAAAGGCTCTGCCCCCCCCCTCGCTCGCGTCGCGTCGCGTCGCGGCCTGAGGTATTAGCGGTAAACACGCACCAACTGTTCCAATTTACT
>JAZHYW010031868.1:0-12421 GCA_037355805.1 Ixodes ricinus | reverse complement strand
TAGAATTCCTTTGCTGTTCACCACGTAGACCGTGCACAGTCGGGTCAAAGGTTTATTTTTTATTTTTTTACATATTTTGCACGTTACTTTTCACTCTGTCGGGCATGCTCCTTTTTTGTCCTCTTGTATTGCGCTGTTTTTGTTCACCATGCTTTCGGAAAGTTTTTTGCTTGAAGACAACATTTTTTCAAAGGAAAAACAAAAATTAGGACTGCGTCAAAACGGCGATTTTGTTTTGGTGTGTTGTCGTTTTCGTCACATTTGACTTTGGATAACATTCAAACTACAATTATCACAAAGTTAAAACATGATACACTCGCAGTATTTACGGCTGCTACTTATACAAACGCGTAGATTATAGTTCGTGCGTAAAAGAATAAGCAAGCTTCGTTGCTTCGATATTTTGATTATATTCGAGAGTGGTTGTAACGCGTTCAAGTTACAACAATTAAACTTTTGGCACATCAGCTTCCTATACAACCTTTTCTTTAATGACATTCATTTAATCCTTACAGAAACAAATTGAACAATATGCGTTGTCCTCAACCTGTCTCAAATAAAAACGCTATCGATATTAAGGTACAACTAAGAAAGGCCACCGTTGAGATTCTTTTCATTTTCAAAGAAATCAGTCTCAACCATATGCTCGTTATTCTGATCCATTGAAAGCATGTTCCAACGTTGGGTCTCTATCAACGTTGGTGTCTTTGAAAGCGCTTAAAAGTGTAACTTCCACTCATAACTTTCTAAGGTTAGACTTCAGATAGTTTGCTGCCAGCTGTGTATTTGACAAGTAATGTGTTGAAATGTACCGAAAGGGTTCTGACTGTTGGACGGCAGTCAACAAAAAACGTGGCCAGCAGGTGGGAGCAGGAACTCGGCGGTGTCACATGACAAGAATGCTTCTCCGGATTAAACACCGACACGCGGCCCTAACGTGAGGCCACTTACGTGGCGTTGCTGTTGGCTGGGCGCGTGCGCGGACGATTGCGTTCACGCGAGCCTGATTTCTGCGCACGCGCAGAACCCACATGGCATCACGACAGAACAGCAGACGACAAAACAGCACGAGACAAACAGCACGGTCAAAACAGCACGCCTCAAAAGAGCACCGCATCAAAACAGTACTCGTCAACACAGCACGCGACTAAACAGCACAGCGTAAAAAAGCAGACCGACAGAGGAGTACGTGCCAAAACAGCACGCAACTGAACCGCACAACAACAACAACACAGCAAAAAAAGACAGCACGCACGTAAATGAGTGCTGTCTTTTTTCCGTAGGACACATTATTAGCAGCACGCGCCCAAATGAACGTAGTTGCTGCTAACGTTTTCAGCAGAACACGTGTATTTCCGTCAGACTTGTACGTAGTTAAACTACTCTACTCAAGTTACTGTAGTTTAACTACTTTTCTGAGTATGGTAACTTTCAATTACATTTTTATTTCGGTAATTATTTGTTTACTTTAATTACTGTTTCTGAGTAAATTCTACTCAAATTACAAATTGCTTACGAATTTTAGTGGTTGTTTTTCCTATCAACAAACATTCCTGCACAAAAAGAGATAAGATTTTGGACGATCAGCTGATATTTCCAAAGAGGGAGAAGCATGTGGCGTAGGAAAGGGGGGGGAAGAAAGTGGTTTGGAGATTCCGAAACCCCCCAAAATATTCACTGAGCCCCCCGCTGCAACAACATTGCTACGAGGCGTGGGAAGCGAACAGACACGGCGCAAGAGAGGCCGAGAAACTGTGGGATTAGCACCGAAGACGCGTTTCTTTGTGTCCCGAAGCTCAAGGACACTTGACCCATTTGAAGAAAGCGCTGGTCCCCGCTTTTCCCCAACGTAGGAACTTTTGCTTACTACAGGAGGTGCACACAATGCATGCTCACTCAAAGGAGGCAACAAAATGCAGCTCCCGGTTTGAAGCTCATCTGGTGCTCCCATAGTTTGTGCTGTACTCGAAGAATCTCATGCTAAAGGGCAACGCAAAGGTGACATTTTTGCGTTGCCTTTCCTCCCAAAACTCAAAATATGCAGGTCTTCAAAGATTCGAAGATCGTTCGAGAAACCTTAATAATTCCACCAACTTTTATAAAAAATAATAAACAAACAGTGTTGGGAAGTACTCTGAGTACATGTTACTTAAAGTACTGCTGTTTAGAAACACTTGCACTTTACTTGAAGTACATTCTTCGAGTATGTACGTTTACTTTACTAAAGTATTTTTCTGGTACTTTCTGAGGAAAGTGAAACTCCCGACTTCAAGATACATTCCCGAATTTGAAATATAAGAAAAATGGCGATATCGTCCGTGTAAAACGTGCTCTTTCGAGGCGTCATCTGGTCATTTCTCTGAGTGAAGTAATGGCAGCTATAAGAGCGGCACAAATAAGTACCGTGTTTTCCGGACTATAGTCCGCACCCGGTGTATAGTCCAGAGAAGCAAATTTGGGGTCAAAAAGACAAAGATTCTACTTAGATAGTCCTCACCGGGTGCATAGTCCGCGTGCCGTGCATAGTGCGCACCTGGTGCTTAGTCGACACGAAAATCTCCTTTTACGCGGCACACCTTGACAAATGTCTGTTTTCTTAGCTCACAGAGAAGCCTTTAATATACACAAATAATTATTAACCTATATAATATAATTATTTCATATAGGAAATGCTTTACAGCATTTTATTTATAAAATAAAAATATCTTACTGCATCTTGGTGGCGTTGCAAGCGCGAGATCCTTGACCTTTTGCGTCGCTGACGACGAAACGCTATTCTAAAACACTCTTGCGTAGCGTGCGCTAACCCACGCGCTAAATTTAGCGCTAGAGTACGCTAAAATTGTGTACGTTATTCTAAAACTCTCCAGTGATATGCGCGTCTTAGAATGCCAGGTTGTTCGCGTTTCGTCCAGCGCGTTTCCCGTTGTGTAAGTAAATAAATTGCTCCGGCGGTTCCGAGTGCTTCCATCACGCGACAGCAAAATCGTCACTCGCCGCAGTCGTGTAAATATGCACGGAGGAGACGGCATGAGTATCGGGAAAGACGCACGGATGTCTTTGATGCGTTGGGTCAGGAAAGACGTTTATGGCGTCCGACTGTACTGATGAACACGTACTAAAATATTAAGAGCCTAAATGACAACCTGTTTCTGTTCTGTTTTTCTTTTTGCAGCTGTGCTACTAAACTGCACAGGCAGATGGGGCCTAGTCAGGCGACATGAGTTGCCGTTTGCCCCATCCTCCTAGACGCTGGTGTCAATGAAAGAGATTTTGGAAAAAATTTGGCATTTTTATTGTCGGGAGGGGATCAAAATCAAAATCAAAATGCTTTATTTTGCTCCATTCGGAGAGGGAAAACAGAGAAAAAAGCAACACAACAGTTGCTTGACAGGTCTCCATCTCCCCTCAGCAGCAGCCGAGACAGCACACAAAACAGTTAACAACAAAAAGTGGTTTATGTAATTACGCGTTTGATATAGAACAAAAGTTAAAAAAAAAAGAAAAATCACCACACGTCATGCAACTACACTAATACTGAAAGCTCAACAAGAAATGAAAGAAAATATTTGTTTACCAAAGTCAAAAATGCTATGTTTAATTCCCTCAAACGATTCAAAAGACGAGGAAGAGTATTTCGTAACATCTGAATTTCATATTTTTGTTCTGGAGTGCGGCACTAGCCACGTATGCGCGCTGCGTGTAGCATAGATTGGGTCCCTAATTGTAATTTGCGAGATAGACAGAAATATGTTTTCTTTGTGATGAAAATGATGTTTTATATGTAATCCAAAGTTTATAATTATAGAAAGTTCGGAATCTCGTGCAATATTAAGCTTTTTTTAAACAATGATATTGTATGGGCACCGTATGCAGCATGGCATATAATACGCACAACTTTTTTTGCAGAATTTGTATCTGCTTCAGATTTGTCGACGTTGTATTTCCCGAAACCAAAAAGCAGTAAATATAATGCACATAAAATAAAGAATGATATATAAGAAGCATTGCTGACATTCAGAGTATATGACGATGTTTGTACATAACACCTACGACCTTTGAGAGTTTCTGACATGTGTAATGTACCATTTCATCCCATAGCATGTATCGATTAAATATTACACCCACAACTCTAACACTTTCGACTATATCTATCTTATGGGTACCGAGGGTGAGAGCAGAGGTATGAAAGCAATTTGTATTTCTTGCTATAAAAAGAACGGCTTTAGTTTCACTGCAATATCATTTGCAAGAAATTGGACACTGTCCTAGTATATAATTTATCTGAAAATCGTTAGGCTTTGCCACGTAACATTAACTGCACGATCTGTGCTGCGATTACTAGAAACGTAGCTACGGTAACAGTGTTATCTCTAGTATTTATTTATAAAATAATATTATTTCTCTCTACTTTATTCCTTTCGTCGTTTATTCCAGTACATCAGATTGATTTAGAACTCCTGCGGCCAACTGTCTTATACGACGTCTTAATAGTTGTTTTAATGGTGCGAAGCCTCTGAAAAAATAGCTAGATTACGTATCTACATCGTTTGATACAAAATATATTAATCACTTTTTCATCCAGCTAATTAAAGTTAAAAATGAAAGCAAAGGCACCTCGTTGATATAGCAAACTTCACAGACTAGTAATCGATTTGACTCGAGTGTGCTTAAAGAGAAATGCAAAGATGTGATTGGTGTTTGTTCCGCTTTGCTACCCTGTAAAAGGGAATAATAAAAATAAGCGATATAATACATTAAATATAGTAAATGTTAAAGAGAGAGTAGATGTAAATAAACTCATGCACCAACAAGTGCTTATAAAACATATCCAGCGCACGTCAGAAAGGTACGCAGAAACGAAAGTTAAGAAATTCAGTTCAATTCTCTCCACGTATTTGCATTTAGAGTAGTGTCACGCCAGAATCAAAGCACTCTCATGCCTTGTTTAATTTATCGTCTTACGCCGAAGAACCTGATATTCTCCTAATATTAATCCATACATATTGTTGTATACCAATTGTGTTTTTGTGAGTGTGGGTGTGTGTTCGTGTGTGATATGTCCTTAGCGTAACTGGATAAAACATATTTTATTTCAAGATGATGGTGTGAGCGATGAGATATGGGTGAGTCTATTCGATAAATCGAGTGTTGACGTTTTCTTGTGTATACCACATTGAGTTGTAAACAATTGCAGTTGCGGACACCAAGAGTGTTCTGCCCGTGTTTGTGAACCATCAAATACAAGACTGGACGCCTCAATACACGAATGCATACATGAAAACTATTCCTACGTATGACTGGGATGTAAGCGCTTAAACATGAATCAATAGTAGCTTAGATGCCTTTTTCTTGTCACTATAATTTATTTCACTGTAAGTCTGGGCGTAACTAAAGCAACGGGCTGTTGGATTCCATCAAACAGCGTCCATATTACACCAATATGTTTTTAGTCTTGTTTTTATACTTCCTCTATCATAGCTAAACCAATCATGTACGGAGAAGTCCCAGTGACTTGGGCTTTTCATGCTGTTTGACTGGTCATACCCTATCGCTGTGTCGGCTGCGTCCTAATGTAAGGTAAAACAAAGTATAACAGTTTAAAAGTTCCTTGGGTGGTGAGTCACGACTGCCCCGAATTATCAATATTCAATTTGAACTCCACAAATGTTAGACCGAATCATCACATACCCGTGCATATAAAGGCCATCGTTGAAACGTTTCTTGCTACGAATACTGGGACATCGTGAAGAAACTTTATCGAGCTACTGTTTTAAAGTGAACACTCAATAGCTTTTATTTTATATGTTTCTCTTCGTATCAGAAGGCAGGCAGTTTAACCTCTATTGCGATGGAGATCACTAGTTTGAAGCGCTAACGAAAAGATAAATTACGACACCCTTCAACTAACGTTTTGAAGTAAAAGTTAAGCCGCAAGAAGAATGTTAATATATCGTACAAAATACAGTGTACAGGCACTGCCAGAAGCGTGTTCCATTCGTTGTAACGACGATCATTTTTGATTGGTAACAAAATGTCTGCAGACATATTCGTATCATGCGTATGTATGAGTCATACACGCACCGAACCTGCTTGAGGAGTGTCCGCTGTCATCACCTGCCACTAAGACCTCAACTTTCGCATGGTGTATGATTTGCATGGCATGGCCTTAAAAAGCACTGATGTCTAGTTTGCGTAAGCACAGTCATGTGCAGATGTACCTATGCGACACATGCGAATGTGCCTTATTTTTACAATAATTCTATATGGCCACACGCGTCTCCAGGAAGCGCGACCTTGGCCGAACGCATATCGCGCGTGGCTCCCGCGAAGGGGCGATATTTCGATGCCTGCTAGCCGACGCATCTTTTGTTACATGTCACGTCAGGTAACTTCGAAGACCTTATTGATCCAGAAGCCTACGTGATTGATCCAGAAGCCCTCGCGAATAAAGAGGCTCCGCCTGCTGAGCACGAGTCAATCCCGTTCCAGCGTTCGACCCTGCTGTTACGCCGCTATCGCCGCCTGCGACGCTAGCGTTTTTCTTGTATTCTTTTGGGTTCAAGTTTACCAAATAAACGTTTAGTTTCCTTCAGTCATTCTTCACCTCATAAATTGTCAGTCGCGGCATTTGGTGGAGGCATGGGTGCCGTATTCCAGCTGCCGATGAGCGTACCCTCCAGAACGTCTGACGGGCTTGATCTTTCGAAGTCACGGAAGCTAACATTTGTCGGTGAACCCGAGATACGAGCCAGCCACCGCAACCAAGACCAGGCTCCGCAGTTTGGTCAACTATCAGAACAACCAAAAGAAGAAGACGCCGACGATGAAAGCCGTCGCAGCAAAACGGAACGCCGCCAACGTCCATCGTCTACGCGCACGCCCGACTATGGACGCCGGCGATTTGCGGTGTGATCTTTATGAAGATGAGGACGACCACCTGAGCCAGTACGAGCGCGTATTCTAGTTCAACGGATGGGGGCCTGAGCAGAGCCTACGGAAGGCCCACTTTTCTCCGGAAGGCACGTCAAGCACTTGGTTCTAAAAACACGAAGCGTCGATTTCGTCATGGGAAGATTTTCAGACCAAGTTTCAACGCATTTCTGCCAGCCAACAGCGACGTCAGCGGGCCAGAATATATTCTCCAGGAAGAATCCAAGTGGCCGAACGAGAGCGTCACCAGCTTCGTTGACGACGTTGTCCGCCTTGAAGAGCTCCTGCCCAACCACTCCCCAAGAGAAGAGCTACGAGTCCTAATGCGTGGAGTGAAGAAAATATCTTCAGAGGCTTCCGTTCGAATCACGCCTAACACCGCTGAAGGTTTCATCACTGAAGCGACAAACATCGAACGTGCCCTTGAAGCCAGAGCGTCCCACTACAAGAATGTACCGCCGTCACTGCCCCCCTTCTCTCCAGCTACAATACCCCGGACATCCGCGAGAATATCCGGGACGTTGTCGAAAGAATTAGACCCCTGGCTGCTATAGAAACCCTTCTTCGCCCTCAAAATCCGCGGTTGTCAGGGACAAATTTCAGCAAGCGCTCTCAGCCGGAAGTTCTCGTCAACGCTGCTTTGGAACCACCGGCCTGAGCTACGCCTCCGTAGGTCCTCACCCACCTGCCCGGCAGTACTTGGTGGCACCTGAACGAGAAGCCGCTTCACCAGAGTACTCTCACCAACAGGAGCCACGTGGGCTTGGGAGTACCAACGTAGGGAAGGCTGCAGACCGGCGCCCAATATGCTTCCATGCGGCAAGTTTGTCTATCGCCGCTGCTACTGCCGCCAAGTGGGATCCGAGGTTTCCAGCCGAGCGGCCCAAGCCCAGGATCACGGCGAAGAACCTCGGGGCGTCGACAAATACATCCGCCAGTCGCCCTTTCCGGGACCGTCTCCCCGCGCTTTCCCTTCGCCGTCACCCCGTCGCCCAACATCGCCTCTACACACATCCCTCCATGAGAGCCTGCCCCCCGTGCCTACCGCTGGGAAAGCACTAACACCGGACACCCCCGGAGTGGAGAGGCTGTAGACCACTCCACGTCCGGGGGATTTTGTTCTTATTTTCCTGGCCTCGTGGAAACATACGCTTCCAGAGCTGTTCCCAACGACCGCAATGTTGTCATCGATGGCCACGAAGCGTCATCACCTGTGGACACCGGAGCGGACTACTTTGGTCTGAGTGGGAGACTCTTGCGACGCCTCCGGAAAGTCACTACAACGTGGGGTAGCCCGCAGATACGCAGCGCGTAAGGGCACCATATTACACCCATTGGAAGGTGAACGCAACCGCCATGTTTCAAGGCAAAACTTGTCCGGTGAATACCGTCGTCCTGCAGGACTGTGCAAGACATGTTATCCTCGAAACAGACTTCTTATACGAGTACGCTGTTATCATCGGCATAGGAGATAACAGGCTGACACTCGAGACAATCTGTTTTGACGCCGGAAGTTCCTACTCTGAAAAGCAGCCCTTATTCTAGTACTCGCCGACTATAGGAACCCGCCGTGAAGGTCGAATTTTGTTTTGTATGCCCATGGAGTCTGATGAAGCTTTCTGCGTCGAAGTCCTGCTCACGAGAGCAGCATTTAGTTGCTTGTTAAAAATTACACCATCAAAATGACACTATGAATGGCACCATCAAAATTACACCAGCAAAATTACACTATGAATGGCGCCCTGTGCAGCCGCGCAGGGCGCCATTCACTAGGGGCGCCGAAGAAGCCGCCAGGTCATGCAAAGCTCAAAGCTCGAGGTGATAAAAAAAAAACGACCGAATCGCAGAGGGCGTTCCCCCCCCTCCCGCCCCCACTCCCCCCCCCCACCCTACATGTAGAAAAAGGTGGTGGCGCTTGCCGTTTGGCATTTCGGCCGCAAAACCAACGACTGTGGAGTCTCTAGCAGTAGGCTAAACGAGCCTATGCCTTCTCGTCATCCGGTGAGCCTCTGTGGCCAGAGGCTTCAGCCCGACTGAAAATAATATGTGTGAAGAACTTCGGATCCGCACGCTGGGAATGCAGAGTTAACAGCCTGGAAACCCATCCGCCACCAGACAGCTGAACTTCATGCCGCCCTTGTTGGTTTGGCCGAATCACGGCAGGCAGACCCTGGCGTCCGACATGATAGCTCGAACTCTTGCAGGGCAGCTCGCGGACCTCCAGTTTCTCGTTTCCATTGTTGTGTGGCACGATATTGTTTTCCAAGTTAATGCTGTAAGCAGGAGCATGCAATGCAAAACGAAGGACATCGTAGCAACCACCCATCTACTGAAAGCATGTAGTGATTACATCGACAATTATCGCGATGTCCGAGTACGAAACTGTTCTGGCATACTGCGAACGGTCTTGCCGAGGGCATGGATGTTGACAGTGTGATGAAACCCGGCCCCTCGACTGCGGCTGGAAAAGCGCCGATTCAGTGATGAGTGTCAAGACGAGGTTGATGATGTCGAGACAAAATTCAAGCGGGAGTTCTTCTGCGAGATGATTGACACCGTAAAGATGTCGATTGAAGAACGCTTCATGCAGATGGAGCAGCACGTGAGCCTCTGGGGGTTCCTTCACGAGCTCACCCGACTTTCCGACAAAGCAGAACTTCTTAAACTGTGCCAAGGCCTTGACCATGCAGTGAGGACACCTAGAAAGTGCAGACATCGACGGTACAGATCTCTGCGAGGAGCTGATCTACCTATGTAGCCTGCTGCCCACTGGACGCAGTGCTCCCCAGGACGTCCTCCAGTTCATTCTGGACAACCGGCCATCTACATGACAACATCCCTTATACGTGGGTGTCATTGGGGATCCTCCTCACTTTGCCAGTGTCAGTGGCCACTGCTGAGTGCAGCTTACTCAAAATTAAAGCTTATTAAGACATACCTAAGATCAACCATGGACAGATGACAGGCTATCGTCATTGGCAATTTTGTCCCATTAAAAACAGGATAGCGTCTTAAGAGTAGACGCTATCCATTTGTTGAAATAACATCCTGAAAGAAACCGCTGCCAAAGCGAGCACTTGAGTGGAATAGAATGCAAAGATTGAGTCTCTTGCAGCTGCACGCCGGTTTTGACCCTTATGCCTCGCATGTTGCCCATTTCCTCCAAAGCACATACTTATTATCTACCCCCCCCCGCATCCCTTACACTCTCCCATCCTTATTAAGGCATACCTAAGATCAACCATGGCAGATGACAGGCTATCGTTATTGGCAATTTTGTCCATTAAAAACAGGATAGTGTCTAGCCTGAAAATCTCGCAAGCCGTAGCCCAATTTGCGATGTTGAAGGCTCGGAAGGTTGCCTTCTAGGGTAGCTGACATGGTTAATTTGTGCCTTTGTGTCCTTTGTCCATCAGACGTTAGTTTTCTATAGGAGACCCAAAGTCGAATATTAATTCATCTGGGAAATAAATGTATTTTGAACCTTTGAACATGATGCCGAAAAAACTCTCAATGCTCGCGAACGTTGTTCCTTTGTAGGATGTGCTTCTCGACCGACAACGACAAAATCGCGACTATTCGCGCTGGGTCACTCTGGCATGTTTACTAACAACGCGATTTTGAGCGTGAAAATAGGAGGGAGGGGGGGGGCACGGCCGCAGTTTGCCCATGGGCGCTTGCTGCTCTAAGGCCGGCCCTGCAGGCCAGACCGACGACCAACAGGGTGGTCAACCCGCTCGGCAGCGGACCGGTCAGACCAACCGGCAGGGTGGTCAGCCCGGTTGGCGAAGAACAAGGCGGACCAACCAAATGGGTGGTCAACCAGGTTGGCAGGGGCGCGGTGATCAACCTGGCCTCGATCACATCAACAGAGGCAGGGCGGTTGGACGCGAAGCGCCGGAGACCCTTGAGGGACGAGGCGGGCAGGCGAGACTCCGCCCAACGAGGTGGAGTGGTCTCGAAGGCGGCTAGAGAACCAGCCCGGCGCAAAGCCACCTCGCCACACCGTGGCCACCTGGACGGCCAAAGACGGCCAAGAGGCCGTCCACTTCGTGTCCAGGGTGCGATGGAGGAACCAGCCCCGTCCAAGCCCTTCCCAGCTGCCCGCCCAGATCCCACAGCCCTTCCAGGGACACACTCTACCGCCCTTCTCCCTTCGGAAGACCACCCAGACGCTTGCTGGCTGCTGCTAAGTCCCTGTCATTCACCAGGACACCCACGAAGCCAGCCACCGGCATGGGGACTTCCCTAAGGAAGATGGGCCAAGGACGGCCAAGAGGGGACTGTACTGCCGCCTCAGTTGCGGCGGCCGTCCAGCTACTCCGACGGGACCGGCCAGAGTTGGTTGCCCCAGCGGCCTTTGGCGGAGATCAAGCCGACCTGGTCAACGCACCATGTCCTGCCCAGGTCAACGTGGAAAATGACATACCCGTCGGCCGAGACCATTCCCCCTAGCCTTCCACCGAGCGCGCACCGGCCCCGCCAACACAAGCTCCCCGTTTAACAGCTGCGGCCCCATCCACGTCCACCACCACCAGCGCCGCGGAGATGGACGAATTGGAGGAGTACTTCCGAAGAAAACCCATCAACACCAGTCGTCCAGTGCCCCCTGGGAGCCGAAGCTTGAAGGGAGGGGAGTGTGGGGGACAGTGAGCAACACTGCACGTAGAGGGACGGCGCCGGGAGAGAAGATGCAGAAGGGGCGAGGCTCGTGGGTGTGTGCGCGAGGACAGACAGTTCCAAGGGCGGTGAACGAACGGAAGAGCCGGTGCCGGGACAGCCATCTCAACAGAAGACCTGAACCACAGGGCAGTCTTGGCCTTCCGCAGCATCCCACGCACAACTTGAGTATCGATAAAGTGTTTCTTCATGATAGCGTTACCCCCTGAGACTTCCTCAGAGCGGGTAGAACTCTGGCTGATCGGGCGATATTGATATGCGACCCACAAGTTCTGACTAGCGCCCGTGTTTTTCCTGTTGTGTTCGTCTTTTTAAAGCCTTTTAACCATAGTTCGAAGCGATCAAGTGAACGGTCACTTTGTCGTTTCAATCATCAAGAAAAAGCGCCAAAAAGGGCTTATATTATGTGTTTTTCTTAAAGGAACTTCAGTTGCAAGTGCGCTTCGCGTTGCTTCCAGTCTTCTTTGTCCCTGTCGTCTTTGGCGATGTTATATATTTGACTGTGAACCAACTTGCCAAGCTTACACTTTATATTCTGCAAGTTACTGCAACGCTACATATTTTGAAAAATAAATAAACTGCCAACAAATAATTGCAAACGAGCGTGTTGGTGAATAGATGAATAGAGTGTGTTGGTGAAAAAAGGAATAGATGTTTTACCCTTCCAGGTATCTGTGCCGACTGATAGGATGCAATGCTTTCTGCGGTCATTTGCCTTGCTGTAATGATCACCAATAAAACGAATTCAGTTTGTAATATGGTTTACTTATTTTAACCTGCCAGCATTTTGCGGAAACGTTTTAGCACC
>JAZHYW010031867.1:0-13732 GCA_037355805.1 Ixodes ricinus | reverse complement strand
CTCACAGTTCCGGTGCACTGCAGGAAGCAACACCCACGGGAAGCAAGGCTGTGGTGGTGCCTCTCCTGCACTGCACTTGCGCTCTGAAAAAGCGCACTGAACGGGGCTGCTGAGACCAAAAACTATGAATTGCACGAAAACGAGCGTTCAAATTAAGTGACTTATGATTACTAAAAGCATAGCAAGACAGCCTGAAGTTTTGAAATTTGTTTGAATTAACCAGAAGTACGAAATGTCAGAGTTTGAATTACTGCGAGCCTACTGTACGGTACTATCTTGAGTTAGTGGCACTGCCAGAAATACGCCTGCACGTGTGCATTAAAAAACAAGAAGGATTTTCTCTTTTTGTAGGTTTTAGCATCTTAAGACTCGCGATCTTTTCTTCTCTTTGCTAGATTATCGGTGCTACTTCCAGTTTGCATTCGGGGTGTCAATCGCTTGCTGCACCTTCACCTCTTCAAGGCCTCCAGCTGATTCAGCCTATGTTGATCGGACTGATCGATCGATTCTCGGCTTATGCCCGGGGTCGCTCTTCGTTCTGGTTGCTTTCGAACAGGATGCGCAAGGCAACGTGCTCCCTCAGCTACACGGAGAGATGCAGCTATTGGTCAGCGACGGCCGCTGTTTCTGAGTGCCTGCCACCGTGGCGACCCCGAGCTCAACTCACGTGGTGCTCAGCGCGGGCAAAGCCCAGCTGCACCACAAAGGTAGGGGAAAGATCCGACACCGTCCACTATCCCGGCGTCACGCGTCGAGCGTGCGTAGAGCTACCTCCGTCGGCACAAGGAGTTTCGGTCGTCCCGCCCGCCTTCGACGACGCTTTGGCATTTTGTGAGCCCTTAGTGTAATGTGCAGCCAAAGTGCGGTGAAAAGCAACAAGCACGCGCTCGAAGCTAGGCGTTCGGGAAGAGATACACCGTGGTCCTCACACCGTCCATGATTATAGTAGGAAGAGGAGATGGGATAGTGCTTGTTCAGTTTTCTCTTTCTATTGGTCCTCATCCTTGGCACCGCGTTTATTTCAAGGTTTTGAATTTTTCGCGGGCGTGTTTTTGGTTCCTTCTCCGACTGCCCCAGGCCAAATCTGCGGGGTGCCCGAGAACTCCGTGCTGCAGCCCCAGTCCCTGGAGCCGGCTGACGGCACCGCCTGGCGTGTATGCCCTCCGCAGACGGCGTGGCGCCAAAGACGTCCCCGACGCTCTCGGCGACGCCGGCTCTCGACGCGGTGTCGGTCGTCATCAAGACGTGCGCGGATGCGAAGGGAGGGCCTCAAGGTGCGGTCCTGTAGCCTTTGGGCGAGTGTGTGGCATCTGCGTTTTGCTGTGCATTTAGGTTAGTCCATGAAGTCCGATCTCCTCTGTTCGAGACTCGAGTTTGCCTAGCGTTGGGGACAGCGGCGGTGGCAGCGTGCTGCCGCGTGTGTCGTCTGCTACTGTAGCATCTCCTGCGCTGATTTTCCAACTGCGTAATCCGGGTTCGAGCAATTTTACAGAATTGCCGGATGACTGACCAAGACGAGAATAATGCAAGCATTCTGTCTCTCGGAAGTCTGGTTTTTAAAAGCAACTTTCTAACAAACATGCTACCGTAAGTCCCGTGAAGGACACCATCCCACCGAGAGATCGCCACACTGCCGTTTTTCTGGCTAAATATTCAGTAACATAATATATTCCGAAATGCATGCCCACCTTCCTTCGATGTGCGTTGGACGTCGTGCGATATCTGACGGGAACGCATCGACTGCACTGGTCTCGCGGTGCCGGTAGGTGTGACGAGCAGGTGCACTACGGGTTTTGTGTTTTGTCCGCGATCTGCGTGATGCAATATTGGTTCCCAGGATGCGGTTACGTGGGCGAGATCCGGACGTTTCTTTGTCACGATGTATGCGCTGATTCATACGCCATAACGCCGGTTCCTGGGCGCTGTTTTTAGGCAGTTCCCGCATGTTTGTCGCGCACCGTGAACTGTTACATTGCAGCTTGCGGTGTCACTTGCCGTGACTACGAGAGCTTCCTCCGAGAAATCCCTGCTCTCGTTTATCGGCGTCCATTAAATCTGCAAATTCCGCCGTGTCTGCGATCTGCTGCATCAGTTCCCGCGTTCACGTGGTTTGTAGCGGGTGCCCGTCTGTCTATAATTAATTTTTTTTTATAAGTACCAATCTTATTTTTGGGTGGGCGCCCTTGTGGGATTCGGCGGCAGTGTAAAATTTCCCGAGCACTCTAGCTTCTGGATTCTTCTTGCAACCCTTACAAAGTGCACTGCTCGTCAGTAATATTCTCTGTCTAGCTCGAAACCGGCAACTGTTCGTGGAGGTGGACACTTGGTCTGACTCGCTTCCGGGCTCTGGCAGACAATCAAGGTGGCCGTGGGGCTCCAAGGGAGCCGACGCTGCGGCACCGGGTCTCGCCGTTCCGCCAGAGCTGGGTGCGCCAGTTCACGGACTTCTTTGACGTGGTGGACTACCCTGTACTGGGATACGTGCCCCTGGGGTGGTCACGGAGCTGCACCTCAACCTCTGCAACTGCGCTCTGATCGACTACGGGTCGGCGAATGGCCGACCAGTTTGTGTGTGGCACTGCCTACAAACCAGATAAGTTGGGCTTGTCTCAGAGCAAGTTCTGTCCATCTCAAAGTTGTTCGTTCAGGCATATTTCATTGGGGAAGTTTTTGTGGAAAAATAGAAACAAATGCAAAGATACAATGGCAATCAAATGAACTAACATGGGTTGGGGAATGCGATACGATAAAAAAAGCATTACTGTCGATACGTCAAGGACCGGTTATAACAAAGTCAGTGGGAGTCAGGGAAATCACTTCACTATATCCGCTATTTTGTTCTAACTGACTTCGGTTAATACAAAGTGCAAAAGGGGAATGGGAAATAGTGATCGCTTCGCTGCAGCCGCTATTTCGCTATAATGAGACTCCGAATTATAACCCGTCTCTACAGTATCCCGGAAGTTAGAACAAGTTTATACAACTGGGGACGACGCAACTGGGAGCACTGGCCGCAATTTCTAGCAAACGCAAGCAGACGTGGCATCAAAAAACATGTCGGAGTACCAAAGCCGAAGGTTTTTTGCAGAATATGATTTTATCGAGTGCAGCGACGATGTCGTTTGGGAGAGAAGTTTTGACTTTTAATGGACGGGGCAGGCGGAGACTATTTGTATCTATTGGTGCGACTGAATATAGGTGCAATTTTTAAGGAATGATCGTGATGCAAAGAAATGTATGTGGCAGGTTTACAGTGAGTGAGCGTGAGCGGTGGCATGTTGTAATAAAACCTACGAAAAAGGGCAAGGCAAGCACCTGTCTGGCCAGATATGAGAGAAGTTAGAAGTTAAGTTGAGAACCCCTGTTCTCAACAGCCAACCAAAGAAGCCTTCCCGTTTTGATACAATAAAGCAGTAATCAGGGACTGCGGACCTTGTAAAAAGTAGTACATACAATGGCTGGCTCAGATGAGGTAAACGATTAACTTGGAAAACTCTTCACGCAAAGGTGGGGGGGGGACAGCCGATGAAATTTGGGAGTTCAGGGAACATGTAACTCTGGGAATCCCTGGACTCTTAGGAAGGCACCTAGTTTGAGAACCAATGCCCTCATAACGTCAGTCACTTCTCTAGACTTTTAAAGATTGAAGTAAAGTTGTTACTTAGGCCACTTGATTCATCTTGAAGTTTGGAAAAAGCGAAGAAAGAAAGACGAGACTGGCATTTGTATCGTTCAACCTGTTTGGTTCCTGTATGTTTCTTTTTGTTTTGCACTTTTTCCGAGCATTAGGACGAAGGTGGCAGTGATTTGTTGGTTGAATCACCCGCGAGAGCCGTGGGGATATCTGCGTTTACACGTGCATTTCGTTGTGTGTAGCTGCGGCATCAGACTTTTTAACACTTTTTTATTTTGTTGCTACATAGTGACGAAACAATGCAGGTGTATAGCGAACAAACAAGTGTGTGCCAAGTGCCATGGTGGATTTTCACTGCAAAGTGTTTCTAAGGGTGACACGATTACACTCACTCCAAGAAGTAATACAAAGTTGTGCGAGCGGTTTTTGTTGCATTGTCCAAGGTCATATATATCGTGTCTTCGTGGAAGAATAGCATGTCCTCATTTTTGACTCTTGCATACCTTCAGAACTAACAATGCCTCCATGGTGGTGGCATGTTGGACGCCTGAATGAGTTCCAGTCGTTGTGTTGTGACAGAATGTACTTGCTTGCAGGCCATTGTACATACCCTACCAGTCTGTGGTGACGATGGAGAACTTCAGCATCTCGAGCAACCTTGCGGGGAAGACGACGACATCTTTGCTTAGGTGAGTCCGGTTGCCTTTGCGTGGAGTGGGGTGCAGTGCCTCAACCGAGACTGACGCCACCTTGTGTAAACATTTGAAGAACAGATTGCATTCATCTCGCCTTTGGCATGTCGAGGATTACTGAGCAGTACTGTGAACAGCACACTCAAGTTATGTGAGCAGTCTATAGGTTTAATATGTTGAACGAAATACTGTCTCCATGATAAGGAGCTTAATTCTATGCCTCACCTCTTTGTGCCCTCTGTCAGGTTCTAGATGGTGTCAATACTTTTACAATTAATTTTTGCTCGAATCAACGTTCTGTGCTGACATGTTGTTGTTAGATTTTTTAAAAACCTCAGGAATTCGAAGCAGACTTACTGCGCCGTCCACATCTTTAATCTATGGCATGAACCAGCATCGGTGTACCATAATACACCAACCTCATGCCATCTAAATGTCCAATTCGTCCGTGTCAGGACCGCTTTAACTCGAGGGAGGTTTCCCGCCACTCTTTCCAGGATCATTGCAGAGGAGGTGTGCCTGTACATTTCCGACAAGCAGACGAAAGAGGAGCCCAACCTGGCTCAGGGTAGGTGGCATGTCCCAGTCGCGTGACAGGCGGCACGAGCGGGTAAGAGAGTACGTCCTTTCATGATGATCTCGTCACCTCTTTGCAGACTATGTGTGCGTGGTAGACACGGGTTTGTTTGACCTCACGCTTCGGATGACGGACGTGCCTGACCGGGTGAGCATTTCCTCTTTTCCTCGTTGAAACCTGCTCGCGAAGACTTGAAAGTAACTCCAATGGATAAAGCAGTACATCCTCATAGTGACAGTGTCATGCAGAGAAATCGAAAGGCTTTTGTTCTTCCACGAATTTTGTTGCATCAGGGTTTCTCCCATGTAAGAGCGATATTGTCTTCGGTGTTCCCAAGACCTTGATTTTGCATCGCCCCTTTGAAAAGAGCCCAGGTTGAAACTCGTAACCAAAGAGAGCTTGTTGCTGCTTGCGTGAGTTGGCGGTGGTAAACAGTTCGGTTTACACTCGGTTCTTGGGGGGTTCTTTCTGGTTCTAGCTTTCTTCGTAAAATTTTGTATTCCCGTAGAGTTAAAACCCTTCGATATAGGCACACATAATGTTTGCGATGAAGTTTGTTTTGCAACGTCAAAAGTGTTTAGAACCATCCGATTTTGAGGTGACGAGGAAGTCTGCGAGCATTGCAGCCGTTCTCGGCACATATTTGTTTTTTTGTTCGCTGGAGTTTGGCGAGTGAAGTTGCACTTCGTGACTGGGACCGAGTTCGAGTTCTGATCCAGCCAAACGGTGTCATTGCAGGGCCAGCCAGTCATCGACCTGAGAGCATCGAACAACATTGTCCATGTGCGGACCTGCGCCGATTCGTGCCGTGCCCTGCAGTGCCTTCTTGCCTACTTTGCTGGTGACGGCGATTTGATTGACGAGGCGTGCCGCTACGACCGACGTATGTGGATCCCATGTTTCTGAGGGCTTGTCTGCACCTGTTCCTTATTTTATTTTCGTGATACGAGTCTTTCATTGTGGCATTTGGCCTGTGATAGTATTCTCGGCTGAATGCTTGCACACGCTCAAGCAACATTTAAAAAATTTTTATTATCTATATTCTAGGCGAATGGTAGATTTTGAGTTCAAAGGGAATTCAAAGCGAATAGTGGTTTTGGTCAAATATTTTTTATGAGAATATCTAATAGTTTTTTAAGCCTTTTGCTACCATGCACCTTGCTTAAAAGAAAATTTAATAGCCAGAAAAATGGGATGGGCGATCTCTCGGGAGAGGGCATCCTTTCGGACTTTTACGGTAACCATATTTATGAACTATCACATATAAACAACAAATTTGTTGCAGCTGTGCTAATTGAGGGGATTTAGAATTTTGCTTGCTATATGCAAATATTCTTTCTTTAATTCCAAATTTGGCAAAAAAAAAACAAAAAAAGACAAGCACGAATGGTGAACGTAGGTTGTCAAGACATTGCTGCGTAACATACAATACTCCTGCATAATCACCGATCACCTGTGCACTGCGGGAAGCAATACTCGCGGAGCCCACAAGCTTCGTGGATATGGCTTCCCCGCAGTGCACCGGTGCTGGGTGAGAAGTGCACTGAACAGGGCTAACCTGCCACGACCAACAATCCGAAAAGTATGAGTATTGCAGTTCATCTCGAAGCAACACTGGTAAATTTCTTTTGAAAAATGTCCTTCGCTGAAAAGATTCTCATGGGACCACGGTGCATTGTGCATAGAACGGATGTACAAGAATGCAGGCATCTCGAAGTGTGCTGACACAGGTGTACTTTCATTGCAGGTGACCACGCCAGAGAATCTGACCAGCCTGTCCCAGTCTCAGGCGGACCACTTCGACAGTCTAATGGCAGAAGCCATGAGGGAGTCGAGCGGATCGGGCTCGGGATCTCCAAGCCCCAGTAGCGGTGAGTGTGCTGCAGGTTGCTCGACTGGCAACTTGCTTTTGTAGCGTAAGCTACACTGGCCGAGGTTGAGCAGTTTTGCGTTGCTCCTGGAGAGCCGTGCTACGCATGCGCGAGGAGCAGTGACGGAACGGGCAGGACTGGTATGGCGCCTAGGTCAGTCCCCGATGCACGTGCCGTGCGCATGCACCCACTCGAGATCATGGCTCGCGCTGTCCGGTTGTTCTGGGCGGCAGCTTGGTTGCTTGATACGTAAGAACACGGCACGCAGCTGGCCAAACCAACGACGGGCATCTGGCACGCCTCAGCGGAGGACTGAGGATTAATTTGGACCACCTGGGGATCTTTTGACGTGCAACCGAAAGCTCGGTTAGACGGCGCCTCCTCAGCAATAAGAAGAGCGGAGAAGCTTAACTCATCGGATCCCGAAGTAGTCACAAAATGCGTATACCGTGTGTGTGTCATTGAAGCAGCAGTAAGCATGATAATCGAGCTACTCCTAGACAACCAGGAAAGCTAAGAATAACCAGCTGAACCTAAGCTTACGCTTACGTATATCCTGGCATAGCCGAGCTAAGCCACTGCAATTTTTTTTTGTTCCATCCAGTCTCCTCATCTTGTCTAAACTAGCAACAAGAGGATGGGACCAATCTTCATGATACGTTGCCTTGTGCTTTGCACGTCGCCATAGGAACGTTGACCGGGCATGAACGATGCCTTTGGAAGAACTTCTAAAGGTGGTTTGTTCACCTAAAGAAGTGCAAAAAATACAAGGACGAGAAAGTAGACAGACAAGTTTTGCTTGTTCCTATCTTTTGCAAATCTCTATATTTCTTTGAGCTTGACCCTTTTCTCTTACCCACCCCTGATCAGAACAAAGTTAGGTTTTTGCGCAGGTTTGTTCGACTTGTAGAGTATAATCTCTCTAGTTGGAACTGCGATATGTGCTGAGGTGGGTGGAACTTCCTAGATAAGCAGAACCTTGCAAAAAGATTTCCGAAAGGGAGGGGCTCTCTAGATAAGCAGAACTTTGCAAAAGAGTAATTTGCTTGCGTTTGCAAAGCGGTCTTTTCTTCTGCTAAAAGGAAGAGCTTTTGTCTGACCCTTCTGTTTCCTTGCAAAGGGATTCCACTAACTTCGTTTCTCAAGGGTAAAAAAAAAAAAAGCTTGACCCTGGAAATGTCTTCAAGAACTGGGATGCACTGCTTTGCAGACGGCGAGTCCCCTCCTCCTTCATGAGGGTGGACAGCAGCGACAACAACGAAGATTTTGACGACGCTACGAGGAGGCCAGGGAGCACCATCGTCCGGAGCCGGAATTCCGGACCCCGGAGTCTCCCAGGAAGAGGTCGCACGGGAGGGTCGCGCCCGCTCCACGCGAGCAAGAGTCCGACTCCTCGCCGGACGAGGAGTTCTGCATCCTCGAGAACGATCCGGGCACCGGCATTGTCGTGAGTGTGGTTTTCTTAATCTGTGGTCCCTAGTGTGTACCTTATTTGCACTGGGCACACATTAGGGATCTGTAATCCCTAGCGTGCCGTTCTACGTACTGGGGATTTGTGATCCCTAGTGTGGGCCCTTTACACACACTAGAGCACAGAGTATGCATCTATAATCCCTCGCATGTGCCCCTGGTAATCCCTAGTATTCTCTCGGCACACTACTGCACGCATCACACACTATATTCCGTTTGAGACTAGAAGCTCCGCCTTCGGCGCGAGCTTTCTGCCCTTGCTGATGCAAGTGCGAACGCGCAAGCACATGCAACCAAAGCACTGCGGAAGCCAGCGAGCTCTCGTTAAAGCTTCTAGTCCCAGCATAGGGTGGATGGATATAGGATTTGTGATCACAAGCATTTTTTCTATTTTCTAGTGTGCCCTTTGCACAGTAGGCAGTCGGTAGGATTCGGTTGTCCCTAGTGTGTGCCCTGGTAATCCTTAGTGTGTTCCCTCTGCACACTAGGACATGCAGAAGGGATGTGTAAATCCCTATTGTGGGCCCTGTACACACTGGGGATTTGTAATTCCTAACGTTTGCCCTACAATCTTCTAGTGTCACTGTGTTCTTCACAGACTAGAGCACACTGTAGGGATCTATGATCCCTGGTATGGGCCCTAGTAGTCCCTAGTGTGTGTTCTGTGCATACTGGGGCACACAGCAGGGATTTGTAATCCCTAGTGGGCTCTGTACACACTAGAGATATGTAATTCCTAGTATGCACTGTAAGTTTTTGATCTTGAGAACACCAATTGCTCTTGATTTATTGCCTAACTACCCCTCCTGGTCTTGGCATTGTTGTGGCAACACCATGAAAAAAGGACAGGAGAAAAGGAAGGAACACGGAACAAGCGGCACATGTTCATCCTGTGTTCCTTCCTTTTGTTCTGTCCCCTTGAGCTCTGTTTTTTAATGCGAATAGCATTCTTTGGATACTTCTCGCATTTTCGTCTATCTATGTATCTATCTATCTGGCTATCTAACCTCTTACGCCGCGGGTCGATAAATAAATAAAATCAGCAGAACCCATCTTTTGGGAATGATTATCTACGTTAATGCGAATAGCATCAACGGCGGAGTTATGCGCATTCGGCCAGGTGGCGCACCTCTAGATACGCCCAGCCCACCTAAGGCGATTTAAATTTGCTGACACTTTCACAGCCCTGCGCACGATCTCCGAGCCCAGCACGTACGTTTGTGTCACTTAGGAAGGCGAGCAAACACGCGCCCTACGCACAAACACTCAAAATGGTACCGACCAGACTTTCTGGCGTCTCAGCTAGTCTCAACCAACGGTACTCTAAACGGTTGTTTATATCTTTACCATAGGACGCGCTTACAGCGCTGTCACAGCTACCGGTGCGCGCGCGTTCCATGCACGAGGGCTCATTCCGCTCTCGTGAGGCTGAGCTAGAGGTCTCCCGAGCGCGGGAGACGGTGAGCTAGAGGAAGAGGGTGAGCGCGGGAGAGGGTAAGCTAGCCCTCGTGCATGGAACGCCGCGCGCACCGGTGGTGCTGTGACAGCGCTGCAAAGCGCGTCCTATGGTAAAGATATAAACAAATGTCTAGAGTAGTGGTGAATGACTGCCTTCATAGCTCTGTGGTTAGCGCGTCTGCCTGCTGATCAAAGGGTCAACGGTTCGAATCCCAGCCGGCGCCGGTCTTTTTTATTTATTTATCGACCCGCGGCGTAAGAGGTTAGATAGCCAGATAGATAGATAGATAGATAGATAGATAGATACATAGACGAAAAGTGCGTGAAGTATCCAAAGACCGCTATTCGCATTAAAAGACCGGCGCCGGCTGGGATTTGAACCGTTGACCCTTTGATCTGCAGGCAGACGCGCTAACCACAGAGCTATGAAGGCAGTCATTCAACGCACTCTAAGCGGTTGTTTATATCTTTACCATAGGACGCGCTTTACAGCGCTGTCCAGCTACGGTGCGCGTGCGTTCCATGCACGAGGGCTCATTCCGCTCTCGTGAGGCTGACACGCCGCTAGCTCACCCTCTCCCGCGCTCGGGAGAGGGTGATGTAGCGGCCGTGCTCAGCCTCACGAGAGCGGAATGAGCCCTCGTGCATGGAACGCGCGCGCACCGGTAGCTGTGACAGCGCTGTAAAGCGCGTCCTATGGTAAAGATATAAACAACCGTTTAGAGTACCGTTGGTTGAGACTAGCTGAGACGCCAGAAAGTCTGGTCGGTACCATTTTGAGTGTTTGTGCGTATGGCGCGTGCTTTGCTCGCCTTCCTAAGTGACACAAACGCACGTGCTGGGCTGCGGAGATCGTGCGCAGGGCTGTGAAAGTGTCAACAAATTTAGAATCGCCTCAAGAGTGGGCTGGCGTATCTAGAGTGTGCCGGCCACCTGACGAATGCACATAACTCCGCACCGTTTGATGCTATTCGCATTAACGTAGATAATCATCCCCAAAGGATGGGTTCTGCTGATTTTTCATGATGTTCAACGGTCACCAACTCTTATCACTTTATTGCTTTAACACAGGTGACATAGCTCCTAAACAGTAAGGCACACACTAGGGAGAGGCTTGGCATGGAGCTCTGCTACAATGCTGAGATCGTAGGGGCGACTGGGAAAATATGGTTAGCTTGTGGAGGCCTCTGGTTTTTTCACTTCAGTGTGGCGGATGATACCACTGTAAGTACTGCGGTATCACCCCGACTGTGCTGATAGCACATGTTTCCTATGAGGTCCAGAAAAAAGTGCCGCAGGAGAGAGTGATCTTAATCGTGGGGTGTTGCAACATGGCCGCCCCCATTGCAGCCTCGTAGTGGTGAGCCGCGGGTGCGTCTGCTGGTGACGGAGCCCATCCAGCTGGTGGAGAACTACTTCACGGTGCCCGTGCGCAAGACGGACCAGCTCCGGGCACCCAAGGACTTCCCTCCGGCCGTGCAGAAGTACAGTCTCCGGGAGATGTCCCTTGTGTGGCACCTCTACGGTGGCAGTGACTTCGGCGCCGCAAACTCCAGTGAGGCCGTTGGGCGACTCGCTGCGTGGCTAAGGTTCCCTGTTTTTCGGGTTTAGTTTTTAATGTGAATAGCATTCTTTGGATACTTCACGCACTTTTCGCCTATGTATCTATCTATCTATCTGGCTATCTAACCTCTTACGCCGCGGGTCGATAAATAAATAAAAAAGACCAGCGCCGGCTGGGATTTGAACCGTTGACCCTTTGATCAGCAGGCAGACGCGCTAACCACAGAGCTATGAAGGCAGTCATTCAACGCACTCTAAACGGTTGTTTATATCTTACCATAGGACGCGCTTTACAGCGCTGTCACAGCTAGGTGCGCGCGCGTTCCATGCACGAGGGCTCATTCGCTCTCGTGAGGCTGAGCACGGCCGCTAGCTCACCCTCTCCCGCGCTCGGGAGAGGGTGATGTAGCGGCCGTGCTCAGCCTCACGAGAGCGGAATGAGCCCTCGTGCATGGAACGCGCGCGCACCGGTAGCTGTGACAGCGCTGTAAAGCGCGTCCTATAGTAAAGATATAAACAACCGTTTAGAGTACCGTTGGTTGAGACTAGCTGAGACGCCAGAAAGTCTGGTCGGTACCATTTTGAGTGTTTGTGCGTATGGCGCGTGCTTTGCTCGCTCTTCCTAAGTGACACAAACGCACGTGCTGGGCTGCGGAGATCGTGCGCAGGGCTGTGAAAGTGTCAACAAATTTAGAATCGCCTCAAGAGTGGGCTGGCGTATCTAGAGTGTGCCGGCCACCTGACGAATGCACATAACTCCGCACCGTTTGATGCTATTCGCATTAACGTAGATAATCATTCCCAAAGGATGGGTTCTGCTGATTTTTTTTTTGAAGTTCGGTGTGTTTTGGGGATGGTCCTCTAAATTAAAAAAAATAGTACTTGAGGAGTCTTTTGTGACGTCGCGTGTCTTCATGTCATCACAGGACACCACAAGGTCACGTGACACTGATGTCATGTCACGTCACGTCATCAGAGGACACTGTGATATCACGGGACATTGATGTCATGTGACATAAGTGACACGTTATCACACAACACCCTGAGGTCACGTGACAATGACGTCATGTGACATGATGTCGCGTGACATTACATTGTCACGTGATTCTGTGAGGACTCTATACATTCACGAGACCCTGCAATGTGCCCTTCAATGGCCTCCTTACTGCAAAGGACGGAGAGGCTGGAAAAGTCTTGAAGTGTTTGACACTGTATATATACCTGAAGGAAATCTCGCAAGAATTTTAAAATAGGCGTTAGTTCATCGCACGCTTTCGTAAAGTCTCGCATTCAGGACGTCCAAATGCAGCTTTTTGTTGCACTGGTAGCATAGTTCTATTAATAATATGCCATTAATTATAGAAGTAGCGACGAAACTTCCCACCATCGATCTAACTGTTCCGTGGTCTTTTCCTCAAACTCGCGGTAGGTTGCAGCGACACACCATTGCCGTCTTTCTTGTTTGTCTTACAGCTTTTCTTTGTCCAACGTTGAGTTTTGAGGACGTCTTCTCTCAACAGGGTCGGCGAACTCGTCGGAGAAGGACGCGAGCTTCAGGGAGGACGACGATCCCTTTGAGAGGTGAGTGATCTCGTGCCCGTGAAGAAGCTACTGGCTGGCCAAAGCAATGTCACTCAAGCTCGGACTCGACTCGTCGATAACTGATGTTCGTTAGTGCGCTTTCAGTTATCGGCTTTCGTCCAAGCGCCTTAAAACCTCTTGGGATCTCTTACGACGAGAGAACATACTGGCGCCATCTATCGAATAGCCGTGGAACTCTGCATTTCCACACATTTCTTATTTTTTTCGTGCATAATTCTTTCTTTCTTGGCTCCAGAAACTTCTGACAATGTTATAAGCGACCATTTCTCTTAAATAATACATACATTTGGTCTCGCAGACACCGCAAAACCTTCGCTCTAGGGAAATGCAGTTCCAGGGTCACTTGTGGATAGCGCCGGCATTCCGGCGTTTTCACGCGACGTAAGAGATCGCAAAACTCGATCGTCGGCGGACGCGAGCGCGCGAATGGGCCTTGATTCCTAGTTCTCGTCTTTTGAGTATGTTTTGTTTTCCATTCCGACTGGCTCCTCGTTGTGGACTCGGTTCGACGAAGCTTTTGTTGGTCCCGCAGTTACGGGAACGTGATCCTGGAGCAGTGTGGGGGCAGTGCGTCGTACAGCAAGCGCGGCAGCAACGCCGAGTTTGTTCCGCAGTCGCCGTCCACCCCGCGGCGCCACGCCGAGTGGGTGGGGGGCCCGGCAGGCGGAACGACGTCCTCATGGAGCTGCAGATGAACAAGGTGAACCTCCACGTTTCTGTACCGAGCCCATACCGGGTTTGGCCGCGACCAGCCGCGCAGTAACAAAAGGTTACGTTGGAATGGAGGGGAGCCATAATGCGGAGAGGTGTGGCGGGTGCACCGAGGACGCCCGCGCTGTAGAGGAACCAGTTGAAGACGTTCGAA
>JAZHYW010031866.1:0-146241 GCA_037355805.1 Ixodes ricinus | reverse complement strand
GGTGTAGTTGGTTACGGTTGCGGTAACCAGATACTTCCAAGCTGCAGTGGGATCTCTGTAACTGTAATTTAGTTGTCTTCGGACCAACTCGTAACTTAGCTCAGTTACATCCACTTAACAATTTTGTCGAAAAATAAACAAATTTATGTTGAGTTTGTCTCAACATTGGCACCTACCGTCGTCGCCGCATCGAGCTCTGCCGGGAGCATGGTGCCGAGTCTAAATGGAACTGCGAAATATTGTTCTTGCTTTGGAAACTGAATCATTGGCAGCGATTGCGGCATACCTCAATGTCACGCGATATTTTTAAGGTGACTGGAACGTGCCTCGGTGAAGATTTGCGAGTAACTGCAGTTGGATACATTTGGAAAAGTGCAACTACTCCCAACTGTTACATTTCGGCTTGACTAACCGTAACTCTAGTAGCTCCTTCAACGATCTTAGGTGCCCCTCGAAACTCGTCGTCTGGGCTCTTGCAGATCCAGTTCCAGCACGAGGAATATCCCGAAGACACCCTGCAGGCGTCTCGGCAGGTGCTCCTCATCCAAGACGTGGAGATACGGGACCGCCTGGCGGCCTCCAAGATCAACAAGTTCCTGTACCAGTACGCCTCGGAGACCATGCCCAGGCAGTCACACGCCAACATGGTGGGTGGTGGGTCTACCCGACGGGCTTACAAAATACCAACGGCACAATGCGAGCTTTCTTTCAAGGCGGGATCCATTTCATCGGCTGCATTTGACAAAAAACACGTTGCGAAAAAGTGTTGCAAAAAACTGCGACATTATAACATCGCTTGACTTTAGGACGTTATTGACGTCGTGACGTCACGGCATGATATCGCACGACACTATGGTGTCGTGGTGTGACATGATGTCATGTCACACTGTGGCACCATGACATCAGAGGCATGGGGTTAGTGTGACAGCATGACATTGTGGTGCGACATAATGTTGTGTGACACAATGATGTCATGTCACCCTGTGACACCATGAGAGCGTGTGACGTCGCAGTCATGTCGCCTCGTGACGCACGTAGTATGTGCCCAGCTCATTGGCAACACACTCCGTGCTCTCCGGTTTTTGTCAACATAATCGAACTTGCATAATTTTTTTTTCCTTTTTTTGTTGGTAGGTGGTGGTGAAGCTCCTTCACATCCGGCCCGACCTGAACGCTCCAGCCCGCGAGTGCAGCATACGGGTGTCGCTCAAGCCTCTTAGGTTCAACATTGACCAGGTGGGTGACACCTGTTACGGTGCCCTCTTGCACACGACTGTGTCTCCCTACGCACGATTGAAATTACGAATCCTTTGCTTTCGTCGTCTTTCAGGACGCCCTCCTCTTCCTGTACGAGTTCTTCTCGAAGGTGTCGTCGGTGTCCCCCAGTGTGTCGTCCGCTTCCTCATCCGTCGACCTCTCGGATCCCGTCAAAACGAGTGGTATGCTACTGTCTTTTGTAGAAGTTATGAAATAGTTATTCCGCACAAGTTCTCTCGGAGTTACGTGCCATGAAATTTATGGAAAGGCATGCTTCGAAGGTTATAACTAGGGTTTTCTTGGTTTATTTCTTGTGAAATTTAGAGGGTGTTTTTTTTAGTTTACTTTTCGCTGTAAATTCGTGGTGTATCAGAGTTTATTTTTGGTTAGATTCCCAATTCTCTGAAATTCAAAGTTAATTTTACTTTGTTCTAGAAAGCAAAACAAAAAAATGAGTAAAGTTGCCCATTGTCCTGAAGGAACCTTGACAAGCTAAAAGGCAAACCTCTTTTTTGTCAGTATTTCGAGATTTCAATGGAAACTGAAGTTGCACCTCCCCAGGACCACTGACCTTGTGCTCTTACTAAGTTTATTTCTCGAATACCATCTTTTTTTGCTTTTTATTGTGTCATTATGACCTCGAAATCTTTTTTTTATGAATCTGAATCGGCCGAAAATTTACCGGAGAGCATTTTTTGGATTGTTTCGGATTTATCCGAAAACACAGAATCGTAGATATAGCATCTGTTTTTTAAGACTGCATCTCCTGCTATTTTTTTTCTCAAAAAGCAGTGTAATATTTTATGGTTGTGAATGCTTTTCTTTTTAGTCTGATTCCCTCAGCTTAGGACTCGACTGGATATCAACAGACGATCTAGGTGATGTTGGTGACTAAAATTACCGCACTTTCTCAATTCTTAGCCACCATGCTTACGAAGAACCCATCTACTTTCCTACAATCTAAGTTCAGAGCCGACCGTTGCATCCAGGGAAGGGGCTCAACAAATGAAACTTAAAGGACATGCGGTCTTGAAATACATGTGGTCCTGAAGACCTTGAAGTTGCTCTGAATTCCAGACGTTCTGTCTGGAAGCATCAGTCTGCCTCATCATCCATCAAGCCTCTTCTGTTGATAGCAGTGATTAGGTCTTGGCGTGCCCTGCAGAAAAGTCCAAGCAGGAGGCTTATCGATAGGATGCAGCACCCTTTCTTATGTTTCCGTTTCCATTCCAGGCGTGGAAGAGAAGCGCGTCCATTTTCCGAAAGATCCCCAGCTCTCCTCGTGTGTCCTGGTGCCCGAACATGCGGGCCAGCTCCTGGTTCTGGTCAGGGACGAAGACCCCAAGACTGCGGAAGACTTGGTGTCTCCGGCAGGTTCTAGCTCCAGTTCGGGCCCCGTTCCCCTCTTCATCAGGTTAGAAACCCTTCTTTTAGCGCCATTCATCAAACTCGTTTTCATTATAAAATAGTTTTGAAAAACCCGGATGAGTCGGTTCGTGACCTCGACAAATATTGACTGCGAAAAAGACGATGGTAATAGATGGGAGAAGAGCTGAACAATTATCAAAAACGTGGAACCAGTAATGAAGGCATGTGTCTTTAACTCTTATGTGGAAAAGCTGATGTCTGGATGACATTTGTCCGTACCTTCCCTGTTGATTACATATGCCCCTAATATTTCCCTTGCAATTTTTGTCTTAGCTCCTACCAGTCATCTGTTTTTAAAGTAGCCTGATCATAAGTTGCAGTGGCGCATGCCTTTAGGTGCAGGCATATAAAAGAGAAAGTGAACCTAGCCTGTTTCTGCACTCAGCAGCAGCAGGAGAGCATGTGTCATACATCCCTGGAAAAGTTTTAGGGAAAGGTTGGGGATATCTTAGGGAAGGTTCTCAGGTGTTTTAGGGAACACCTGGGGATCTTGTAGGGAAGCTGTAGGCATGCTTTAAAGAACTTGGAGGGGGCCCTTGAGGGAACCCCTGGGGTACCCAAGAGTACTGCCCACAGTAGCAGTCACTGCAATTGTTTTGTGCTTCCTACAGGTCTTTTGTGTTTTCCCCGGATGTCCCTATTCGGTTGGACTACCACGGGAAAAGGGTAGCTATGGACCAGGTAAGCTTTTGTCATGTCATTATATTAGGTGCACATTAGAGGCACTAGGGTCACTGGAAACATTAGGACTCAGCACTGAGAGGTTAGCTCTTTGTAATAGCGTAGCATTGTTAGGTAAAAATGCTTTGGCAATTTTTTGTGTGCACCATATTCCTTGCAGCTCCCACATAACTGCTAGAGGCACACAAATTAGGGTAGGAGTGCATGCAACGACACATCTTTTTCATTTGCGATGCAAGGCGTTACTTCAGGATGTTTTAGAACCTTTTAGCTTTGGGGAACTACTAGCACTGGGTCAATCCTGGATATTGAAGAAAATACTTTGTAGAACATGCAATAATATTTTTTGTTTTGTTTCAGGGTGCTTTAGCAGGACTGCTCATGGGGCTTGGGCAACTGAACTGCCTTGAGCTCACCCTCAAGAGGCTGTGCTACAGGCAGGGGTGAGTTTGAGCCAGAGCATGCACTTACCTGTTAGTTTCACGCCGCTTTTGTAGGCTGTAACGAGTAGTGGGCTTTCTAAGGCGTTGGATTGGTAAAAGTGAAGCTGTTGTTTTTTTCGTGTTGCAGGTTGTTGGGGATGGACAAGCTGCTGGCATTTGTGCTCAACGAATGGCTCAACGACATCAAGAAAAACCAGCTGCCCAGCGTTCTTGGTGGAGTGGGACCCATGCACTCCTTCGTGCAGCTGTGTACGTCTCGTTTGCCTTCGTTTTCTTCGTCGATTGCGCGCCTTGTTACACAAACGCGGTGGAGTTTACCTATCCAGCATGGGGGACAATATAGAAGCAATACATTACTGCCTAGAGCAAAAAGAAAAAAAAAAAAAGGTATCGAAGACGCAAGTTGAGAACGATCGACAGTCACAATTAAAACGCGAATACGCCGTGCTTGCATGAAGAAAGTACAACATCCAATAGTCTTTGCTTAGCTGCCAGTTTGAAGCGTGCGAGGTTTGTTTGTTTTGGGTCTGCCCAACGTTGTCTTTTTCCCCGCTTTGGGTCGTCGCTAAGTGTGCCGCAACTTTGTCGCGTGCAGTCAACGGGATGCGGGACCTGGTCTGGCTGCCGGTGGAACAGTACCGGAGGGACGGCCGGATCGTGCGGGGCCTCCAGCGCGGAGCAAACTCCTTCACGACCTCCACTGCCATGGCCTGCCTCGAGCTGACAAACAGGATGGTGCAGACTGTACAGGTAATGCAGCCAGCTCCATTTGTATCCTAACCAAATCGCGACAAGACGCTCCGACCCTCCAACAAGAGGACCGACGTGTTTTCAAACGTTCATCTTAAAACGGAATGCGTTTTATAAGTTATTTTTCGTGGGAAAGTCGTCATGAACGGGCGTCGCGGACGAGCGACACCCTGGGAGCGTTGCATGACGTTAAGGTTATATACCGGTTGTTTCAAAGAAGGCTTTCAAAAAAAAACAAAACCTAAAAGTAAGGTGGTTAAGAAGAAAAAAAAAGCTCTTTCTGCAAACAGACTGCCAGCCACGGCGAACGTCGAGGATTGGAAAAGACACGCTATTTAGCAGAATAATGTAACCGATATTTACTAATCGACTTTTTAATTAGTGAAAATAAACATATGGTTCCTGTGAGAAACTTGCTAAGCGTCCTCAAAAACCACTACACCAACTTGGGCGTCCCGGTCCCGCTTGGTTCCGTAGTGTAGATTGGGACCTCTGGTCTTTGTCAGCATGATCAAGCTTGTAGATTATTGGAGCGTGGAACAGGCTTTCAGAGCGTGTTAACTCCTCTAATGTGTGTCATTTTTTAAATCTTCGTTGGAACATCTGTCTTCCCAATTAAAAAAATAAGAGTGTGTCATTTTAAAAGTGAGTGTGTACTACCGGTGCCACTCTTTCAAATGTCATGTTTTTACGTGTGTACATTTGAGCTGAAATGGTATCATGCTTTCGTTTTCTTAAGTTCATGTACTTTATAGAAATGGTAACTCTGAATTCTTTTTAAAGGTTATTTTGTTTGTTTCAAGTTTGGTGCAATAGTGTAAGTATCTATCACCCCCTGTAATACACTCTTAGAGAAGGAGTTCACTACATTATTAATAAATAAATAAAATAAACAAACATACAGCCATGAGACATCAGATGCCTACTGGGACTGACTTATCTTTTCACCGTACAAACACGCACATAACACAATTTTACACAGCCGCCGACTGTTTTTTTAAACTTTGCAGGGGCCGCTCAAGAGTCCAAATAATGGAGCAATGTGAACAAATATTTTTTGTAAAGTGCTACAAAAAAGCACACTTAGATAAAGGGGTTTAGCAAAGGTGTTATCAGCCTGGGTATGTGCGATATATGTCTGACGCGGCTTTGTTTTATGCTTAGCAATTTTGTGTTCGCTGCCCCAGGGTGCGGCCGAGCTGGCATACGACATGCTGTCGCCCGGACCGAGCCTCAAGGTGGAGACGCAGGGCCGCTACCACCACCGGGCCATTGCCAACGCACAGCCCGTGGACATCAGGGAAGGGGTGGCCAATGCCTACCACGTTGTGACCGAGGTAAGCTGTCACATTCTCGGGACTTTTTTGGGATGTAACCACGTCTGAAAGAATGCTATTGAAACCGCCGTGGTGCTGGATGCCGTGCAGCCGACTTATAACAAACTTGTACTACGACCAAACTTTTGCCATAACAGACCTCTGTTCTAACAAACATACTTCATGGAAACAACTAATTTGGACTACGGCTTATCACGTTGCAATGCTACTTCACTCGTAGCAGGCGCATTTTGCGAAACTTTGGTGGTCGTTATAAGCGAGGTGCGCTGTATTCAAAGCCCTGCGTGACGCGTGACTGCGAGGACGTTGTTTTCCATGGGCCGATGTGGTGCTGCCCTTCCCCCAAGCTTTCCTGGTTTACCTAGTATCTGATCGATGTTGCCACATGATGCCAGAACTTGGTACAGGACATGGTTTGCTCATTATCTCTCCCTGGCTTAGCTAATATCTGCCCTATGTCACCATGTATAGAATTTTGGGTGGGCCAACGAAGAGCCGACCTGGCCCCGATATTTCCCTGGTTTACCCAACAGTTTTTCTATGACGGCCCGTACCAGAACTCTGTGCAGGAGCTGGCTTGCTTCCTATCTCTTCTCTGGCCTAGTCATATCTGCCCTATGTCTACATGTATAGAATTTCGCATCTGCCGATCTGAGGCCGACCTGCTCCCGATGTTTCACCGACCTATCCAATGTCGGCACGTAACAGAATTCTAGCAAAGTCAAAGATAACTCCTCGGGTCAGTGGCGTAGGCAGAGGGGGAGCTATCACCTCCCCTATCCGGAAGACAATTCTTGGCTACACCATCGCCTCGAAGGCGGGGCCGGAGGATGGGTCCTATGACAACGTGTGTCGAGAGTTTGTTCCCCGAAGCAGATGCGACGTGGTCAGGGTTAATTCTCTGACCGGTCCGAGGTTCTCTAAAGCCCCTAACTTTATGCGGTGGAAAATTTGAAATTCTGCAAATCCAGATAGAGGAATCTGCAAAATTCTGCGGCAACATTCAACAGGCATGAGGTACATGTAACAGTTTATTTATTGAACACTATTAAACGCTTTGATGCTTGCTTGCATCAAATTAAAAGGAAGCTGTTGTGACTGAGCATCAAATGATGCTTGGTACTCTCTTCACTGAGGGAGTGTCGCTTGTGGGACACAATGTCACCGTATCGACTGAACGACCTTTCTGCATCAACTGAGTTGATCGGCATTGACAGGTATTTAAGGGCAATGGAAGAAAGTGTTGGAGTCAGGGGTTCCATCCCTGCCCAGAAAGCCAGCACATCAAAATCTTCACCTGGCTTTTCTTGTTTAGAAAGAAATGGTGCCAAGTCCCTGTCACTTGATTTGAGTTCTTGGGCAGACTTTCAGGTACACTTGCCATTCAGCAGCTAGGGCTAGTGAGTCCTCCCTAAGTCCAGGCACACTTGCAAACTCTGATCTCTTCTCCGAGAGACACCCGATTTGCAGAGGATCCAAGCACCTCACACTCTTGAAGAACTTCCAAGTGTCAGACTTCTCCAAATATACTAGCGCTTTGCTAGCCGCTTTACTCATTGCAGCCTTCATTTTGTTTGCAATCCGATGGGCCTCGTCGTGTGCAATGTTTTCTTTCTTCAGCTGTGTTTCAAAATCTTCCTGTGCAGCTGCTTCCAAATATCCCCAGAGTGTAAACAAAGCATTGTACGCTTTGTGACAGGCTACACGCTGACCCTCTGCTGCTTTCAGCAGGCTTGCAACTTTTTTGCCAAATACTGCAATGCATCGCATGCTGTACTTAAGCTCAGTTAAGTGTTCATTCAAAAGTTCCAGAAGAGAATCAACACATGCTGCATCTCCATACTTTTCATGGACTTGCCTTAGCAAAGAAGGATAGTGCTCAAAGTAAGCAGAATGCTGCTCAACAGCTTCAATCCACGAATTCCACCTACTTTTGACAGGTGCTGGAGGTGTTTTGGCGCACTCAACCCCACACTTCTCCAGATGAGATTTGTAGAAAGCTCTCTTCCTACTTGACAGACGAAAGGCCTTCTTCATACAGGCGACAAATTTGTCCACCAAGGGAAAAGATGTCTGCAATGTGCTGCCTACAATGTTTACTGTATGGGCTACACACGTAATGTGAACAGCACACTCGCAAAGTGGCTTTATGCACTCCTTGAAGGACTTCACCATATAAGCAGCGTTATCGCTTACAAAGCCCGTCACGTCCTCGAATTCAATTCCGTACTTCGTCAGTGTCCTCGTTACAATGCGGCCTATCACGGACGAGTTCACTTCATCCACGAATTTAACTTCCACCAGTACAGGTTGTAGCGAAGCACTTGCGCTTCTGGCTGACTGGACGAACAGCACGTTCACAACCGATTTTGATCGGTCATCGGTGGTTTCATCAGTAATTACCGACACCGTGGCACCTTGAAACATAGCTTTCAATGCTGTCTCATGCTTCTCGAACAATTCTGGAAGTCGTCGGCGGAGCGCATCAGATCCAGGCACCGACCCGCCGTTCCGAACGTGTGTTTGTAGAAACGTTCTCAGTTTCGGATTGTCCACCTTCTCTAGGGGAATATTCGCAGATATCAATGCATCCAGGAATTTGAGCACAATGTCGTGTCTCGCCTCGCCAGCGGTCATTGCCGATTCCAGCGTTTGCAGTCGACTTTGCTTTCTCGGCGTTCCTGAACCCCCAGCGACGTCTTCTGATGGTTCTTCGCCACTTTTTCGCTTGGAAGAGTCTCTTGTTTCGGCATTCTTACGATGACGGTTGCTCTCGATGTGCTCGTCAATAGTTGACTTGCGACGATAGTCAACTGCTCTCGCGCAAGCTCGGCAAAAAAGGACGCCTCCATCTTCGTAAAAGTTGGCGTGCTTGTATTCTCGAGCGCATTCTTTGGCTGTCTTTTTGCTTAAATGCGATCCTGAGGGAGCCATGTCGATCACGAACTCGGAAACAAAGCAAAAACTGAAAAATATGGCGCACTTTCTGTTGCATCCGTAGTTTTGTTGCGCCAACCTCGTCGTGTTGCGCCAACGAGGTGTGTGCGCAAACGTTGGATGGATTGATGACTACGGCTAAGGCTGAGCCCTTTGACTCGGTGTGGCGGCTGCGCCACCTAGGCATCTTTTTTTTTTTATTGATAAGGTTAGAATATTCGAATATAAAATTAAATTTCTTCGACAGTAAAAGACGATGAAGAAATAGAAACCGTTTTGCCATTAACTGATAAGAAAATACTACTTTTCCGTCACGTTTTGCCACCTTTCACTTAAACTTTCGTTTTGAAAACGTGTGGCGCCATCTTTTGGAAGAAATAACTCCAAAAGAAACGTTTTTAATTTTTTTTGCATTTCCGCGAAAAAACGTTCATTCCGTGATTTTTCGCGGAATCGCGGAAAGCTAGGGGCCCCAGTTATAACTTTGCACGAAGGCCGTAGGGTCTCGCGGCTCGATTCCGAGCGAACGTCGAGTACCCCGACGAGTTCGGTCCTTTGGTAGCGACGTCGGTCGGGGTCTTCTCGCCTCCAGGGTCTGGGCGACACGGCCAGGACGCTGGTGCAGGCGGCGTCCCAGGAGCACCGGCAGAAGGGGGTGAGCGGCGCCCTGGGCGGGGTGCTGAGGCAGCTGCCCCCGACGGTGGTGCGCCCCATCATCGTGGCCACCGAGGCCACCTCCAGCGTGCTCGGTGGGGTGCGCAACCAGATCCTCCCCGACGCCCACCGAGAGGCCGGCCCAGAAGTGGCGGCAGGAGACCACCGCCAAGGGCACCTCGCTGGCCGCAGGTGCTCCCCCGCCCGGCTCCTCCGAATCCTTTCCGAGTTCGCTCCTTTGTTTCGCACTGCCTGGTGACTTCTCGCAGACGCCGAGGGCCGCGGCGCCGAATTTCCGGAAGCACCTACGAGAGACGTGGGCACAAAGGGTGACACCAATGTTGTGTCAACATTTGGCTGGAAAACGCGTTCACCGATTGAACGCGAGTCCTGGCCGACCGTGACGTAGCGCCAGTCTCCAGTCCGTGCCCCCGCGTTGCTCTCTCGTAGGCGATGCCAGGAATCGAGCCCTCCGATCTCGCACAGTGAAGAGGATGCCCAAGGGGACCGTCCCGACACCCTTAGGCATCCCTTCACCATCTGCGCTTGTCTCACCTTTTGACAACTTGCCCGAGGGTTTTTTTTCAAATTTTAATGCAAAATGCATTTTTTTATGGTAGCTCTGTATTTACGTTTTATAGAGTTCTGTGAACAAAACAGACACCGAAAGGCCGTCGACGCCCGTAGGGGACCATATTAAAAAGCACTTCAGTCGCCCGGTCAAGAGTGTGAGCCAAGTGCTTTGTTAACTGAGCTATCCAGGGTCGGGGTTCGGAGCATGCAAGCAGCAAAGTCATTTGCGCTGTCGGCGACGCTTCCTGTCATGCTGTGCCATCTCACAGTGTTTGTCGGAAATGAGCAGTATCTTCGTTATGGAGCTCCCGCCCAGATGCTCCCTTCTACCTTTTCCCTAGGAAGGCCCATTCGCATATTCTGGGGCTTACCAGTCTTTGGTCAGCATGATCAGGCTTGTCATAATTCTTTTATTTATTTATTTATCGGCACTGTTCACCCTGCCCGGGGCAGTGCGCAGGAGTGGAAGGGAGAACAACATCACATTTCACATTTCTCTACGGTGCAAGAAGAGAAAACGAACCGGCAATAACCAAGCACAACGCACAAGTTGTAAGGCCTGTTCCTCAGATGGGGAAATGCTTCCAGCAACTGGATCGCCACAAAACCAGCAACGCAGGCTGCTCTCTCTTCTACACGCAGTAATCAGTTGCTGCGCCATTGCCATCGTTTTTGAATTTTGCCGCTTCTTGCACTATTTAGACACGCAGTTACACTCGTAGAACATATATTTATGCCTTTAAATGGCATTGACAATACTAACTCATCTTTCTGAAACGGTTTATTCCCAAAACGACGCTGTGAAACCAGAAGTCTTTCGTTGTCATCATCACCGGCACGGGTGTGTCACGTGAAAATATTAAGCGCTCCCTGATTGGCTGCAGCCTCTTCAAACGCTCTTCGGATTCGCTCCAAGTTGCTTGCTTGTTTCGAGCCGAACGCCATTTGAGCAATTCGCGTCGCACTAAAGAAAGCTAGGAACAAACTTCCACCAGCAACACCGAAATTGCTGGCAAAGCTGGCTCGCCTGGAACGGGCCTAACAATTGGACATTCAGGTGCAACTTAAAAAATGTTCCGAGGCCAAAAGAAGAAAGCTTATTGCAAGACAGTCAAGATCTAAGGTACAATGCAAGTTTGCCTCTCCAGTTTTCTCGAAGACTGCAACATTTTGTATTGTTGCAGTCTCTCGAGGATATTCGCTAGCTCTGTTTCATTTTTAAAGTTTTGAGGGCTCCGTGTTGCAGAAAAGCCGACGTGGCTGGCGGACGGGAAAACCCTGTTTGGTCGATAGGGCCACAACGTAACAGCCACACTTGACCTCGTGCAGGGAATTCCAAACAACCCGCGTGAAACATGACGTTTAAGTGGAATAAAAGTGATTAAGACATGACATGTATTGCGAACTAAAGGTCGGCACATATCTAAAATGATTTCCCTTTAATAAGTTATTAATTTGCCTGAAAGAAAAAATCCGAAGAATTTTAGGCGGAAGCGGGATTTGAACCCATGACCCTTTGGTTGCGAGCCAGACACGCTTGCGAGGCTTGGGAACAAGCGGGGGCTTATATTTAGCTGTCGCTAGGGTGCCTCTCAAGCGCGCTTTGCTTAGGGTGGAGTCATCCCGCCATTTTGTCCCACACTTTTATCTTCCTTTTTGTTCAGAAGCGCCGCGGAAAGAGCGCAGTCCCTGCACGCGTCTGTGGCGCTGACTGTGCTATGGCGGCATTTGTTTTAAGAGTCGATTTCTTTGTATTTTCGCCCCGTGAGCGCGTGCTGTCGGTGTGAGAGACTACAAAAGGGCGGCATCACCCCACAAGCAGAGGACACTGAGGCACCCTAGCTATCAGCTATTCCCACTTCTTCCGTAGCCGTGCCTGCAGTTAACGATGGTAGTTGTATGCCCACAAGAATGGCATTTGACAAGTGTCATTACACGTTGGATTTGAAAGCTCAATCGCATACCCCCAGGCCGAGTTAGTAAGTGTAGTAGCAGCTCGCTTCAAAAACACTTTCATAATGAAGTCTTACAATACAAACTATCAATATAAGCTTTTCAGTTTAAATCTGAAGTTATTGTTACTCCTATAAATACTTCAAGTGATCTGCTGTTGCTAAGGAAGCATTCCCAGCCTTACAAGTATACCGTAAAATACCGCAAAAGCGCCACACTTCGCTCAAGCACCCACTATTAACATTTCGCAAACTTGGAAATTTTGCAAATATGTACGTTAAGCACCCGATTTGACAGGACAAGTGCCCATGTCTAGATTAAACCCAGTTTTCAATGAAAGTGGGGTGGGCGGTCCACCAGTAGTTTAGAATAATTAAAGACATTTTTTATTTACTTTGAGGAATAAAATTTTTGGGTTGAGTTGCATTCCCCCATTTCTGACACCAGTTACCTATTGAGACAAGCTGTAAGTAGTTTTAGTTTTCTCGTTTGATCGGTTGGCGACACGTTTAATTCCATGTTTTGCTCACCTGTGGTGTGAGCAGAAGGAGCGGTGCAACGATATTTAATTGGAATGTTTTTAACTGTACACGAGCTTACTGGCACAAGTGGGAGTCAAGGATTCTCGCACGCAACGCCACTGGCCAAGAAACTCCTTTGTTGCGGTGTAATTTCAAAGACAAGAGCGACCATTTTCATTCAATCTCTCCTTTGCAAAATTTGATGACGTAACGTGGGGATCGCAGGTACACCCATATGACGATATTTGAATGCGGTTCATAGATTGGACCCGAGCATTGCGGGGCGCTCGATTTGGGCTCGTGATAATTACTAGCCCGAGAAGCATCTGGGTAGTGGCCCGTGTCCAATCGCTTCAACGACGACAATAGCCGAGCCATAACAATGTCTGGAACTCAGCGCGTGTCCTGTGCTTTGCCAACCCCAGCGCGTGGCTATGATCAACATTGGCGGCATATAATCGGCTCCAGATCACGTGGCCGCTTGTTCTGGCTGCGTGAGTTGAGGGGGTGAACGCTGCTCGTTTTTCTTTAATTTGTTTCTGGGACTTTTATTGCGTGGGGTGAAAAACGAACGCGTGTATCATGGGTCATCAACGTCAGGGATCTGTTCTGAGCGGTATTTGCGCAAAGTACAAAAATTGTTGCATTGCCCCTTTAATGCTGTTTCGTCTTGTGGGTTCTCGTGGATATCTGTTGCTTCCAACTTGCGTTATGCATCTTTCCTTCTGCCCTCTTATTTGGTTTCTAAATTTCTCGCAAATGCTTGCTGCTGATTCCTCGTGAGTTGTTCTTGTTTCCATCCTTTACTCTCTGTACCTGTTGCCAGTGCCTCGTTTGCCATTCACTCTTCCTTAGCCCTCCAACAACCTTTCTGAACCTGGTTCTTTTTTCGACGTTAGAACATTCATACTCCCTTCTGTATTTCTTGGCCATACCCCTTTTCTCGCACCACTGCTTTGACACGGGCATCTCTCAATGCCTCTGGTGGTGTCTTCGTCCACACCCAACACGCGGGTGTTAGTTCTTTTGGCGTTCAGCGACACTTTGGTCCAAGTACACATGTGCATCCAGAGATATTTTATGAAAGCTTATGATCCTTTTAATGTAAAAGCAAGAAACACGCAAGCTTTTCATTGAAATGTTCTCAAGTGTAGCTGAGGTCATAACTGCCACCAGTATTCACCGGAATTTTCGCGCTTGTACAGAGTGCCTTTCAGGTACAGTCGTTAATGCAAATCTCGTTAAAATGGAAACCCCGCCATGTAGACAACATTTTTCGGGAACTGACTGGGTAAATGCGTGCGCCTTTCTCGCAGGGGTTTCCATATTTCGAGACATCACTGTAGTACATTCGCACTTCAGCTTAGACGGCGATCCAAAATTACGCCAATTCCAATCCCGCATTTCAACTTGCATTGGGACACATTGCTCCTCCATATGTGAACGACGACATGCGCTGCCAATGTATCGTTATGGACCCGGTTTTAATGGCACGATTAGCTACATATATGCAACTTTCACGCTTCCAGTCGGCCGTCCTTGCATCGGGAAATGTTGCAGCGAAGTTCTCACCTCGTGTCGTTGCTTCTTCTCTTCCAGCATCAAGATAGGCGTCGGAACTGCGGCTCCCGACCTCGAGACGCCAGGGAGTCCTTGTACTATAGAGCCCGGCCTTCCTCCAGAGTCAAGGACACTCGCCACATTTAATTTAACAAACCCACTGAGCTTAGTGTCGAGTGTGAACGAGCCAACCATCGTCCAGGAAGTTTCTCACACCTGCGTGTGTTTTTTTTTTTTTGTTCTTGGAATTAATATAATCGTGCTCATTATTGGAGTATGCCTATTCTGGCAACGAGAGAAAGGATGTGTGGAAGCCGAAAACTGACTCTGCCGTGGTCTCCCTTTTTTGCAGCATTAACAAAAACCCGGCTTTTTTTTTTTTTTTTCCTTTTTTTAAGTTTGGCCTAGGCTTTGACGCACTGTCAGGATGTCGACTTTTCCTTCCCGTGAAGGCTGTTTGTATGAAATGGTGCTAGCTTTGAAAAGTTCTTCTGTAAACGCTGCTTTTTTGTTTTCTTGACAATGCAAAGCTTGGAGCAAGGCAGTGATTTAATGCCTTTTTTTTTTCTCTGTTTAGTTATTGTTTGCGAGTGTGGAGTTTTTTTCTACAATAAATGTGTGTGGATTCTTGCGTAGTGTTGCGTGTGTCTTTCAAGGGGGAGAAAGTAGTTTGGAGACGATCGACAGTAATTTCGAAATACGAAAATTTATTTGAAAAATTCTGTCACGGCGCAGCTAGCGCGTATTTGAAACATTTATTTTGCATTAACATTGTTCATGTTTTAAAGTACCGCAGCACAGTTTCAGTAACCATGAGCTTCACACACAAAACCAACAGAATGCTCATAAATGCGTCAGTTGTAATACCACATGCCTAATTAAGAACGAAAAAACTGCCACCCACACCCTGAGGGCAGTTTTCCCCACACAGTCATTCCCTAGTCATGACAGTTTGAGAGAGACTGCATTATGTACACGCGACACTTGGCTTCAAGGCATTTGTCGGTGGTTAATGAATGATGTCAAAGCAAAAAGTTGTGTAGGTTAGAAAATGAATGAGAGCAAAACACCGTTGGTCTTGATTACCAAAGTATGATGAGGGAATTGCCCCGAAATTGTAGCTCGACATTCTGCTCGGAGCCAAAAAAATCCACACTGCCATCGCGGTTAGCGTAGCATCAACTGTACAGGCGTGTTGCTCTTGCGGCGGCAGTCTTGTTCACCGTTCCTTGGACGCCATGTGCCTCATTAGTAAATTGGTGAGCTTTTCTATCCTCTTCACATCTTGAGAGTGCTCGGTGAGGTACTGCAGGCACTGCAAAGCAAACATGCCCAAAATGTCACGACATTCAAATTTGTCAAAAGATTGGACTGCCTTCGGCACTCTGAACCGTGTGGACATATCAATGCCACATAAAAAAAAACCTATTTTTCTAGATGAGTTCTGCCCTTGTCGAGAGAATGAGAACAGGTTTAATTGTTACACTTCTGGCACAAGCTTGTGACCCTCTATAGTCGGTGATAGGTCAAGAACGAAGTGGAAGCCCCTCCCACTTCTTTCCACTTTAGGAGAGCGAACGCGGGAAAGGAGGTGACCTCCTCTCCACCGCTTCGCTCCGCTGAAGTGGAAAGGGGTGGGAGGAGCTTCCACTTCGTTCTTGAACTGTCACCGGCTATAGTGTGCATGTGCAGTCAAAGCATGGCAGAAGGCGACGGATGCATGAAAGCTGGGCATTCAAGAGGTTCTCTGCTGTTCAAATTACATCCTACTAGCACGCGCGAGCATCTCGTGCCATGCACTTGAATGCAGCTACGGGGAACTATTGCTGCAACAAAGCTACGGTTTTTTGTTGTCTGGCTACGATTCCCACATTAGTACTTCCTCCTAGGCAAGCATTTCTCTCTCGTTCTGGGTCACTGTTATTTGATGGTGTAGTAAATTACAATGACAAGAGAAAGTTTTCCTTTACAAACATGAACTGCCGCTTGTGTCCCGAGCGACTTGTGGTCGCACAGTCTTTGCAAGCCTGTTGAGCTTGCTTGTGTCACCAGTGCTAGAAAGCATAAATGCTACACGAACAACAAAGTTTTAGATTTAACGAGGACCTTCAACTGTACAAAATTACACCTTGGAGGAGGCAAGTTGGTTTACAAGGATACTCGAAACATTTTAACAGATCTCGCACTCCGCTCTTTAGGTGTTCATCTGGAGAATTGGCGGTTAAACGTTTCCTCTACATTTCAGGCAGCGGTGTTAAGGTGGCCTCTGTTCATTCTTTTTATAAACCGGAAGTTTTCTGGGACGTCAAAGACTGGAGCACCACTTGGTGACGTTTGCCATAAAAGGGCTCAGATGTCGGTACTACAGTTTTACGGTTGATCTTGAGTCTTGAAAACATGTGGAATGTACATTTGCAAGTTGGAACAAAGCATGTTGCCAAACAGTCTCAAAGTCTTTACTTAAAAATGGGCCGCTTGACAAGAAAACTTGAGATTTCAAGTCCTGCAGTCTGCCATGATAATTAACAAGGCATGCATCCACATGGTGCGACTGTGACACCAAATTTGGTGTCAAACTCTGTACCAGCTGCAGATGCTGCAATGCATTTCCGAGAAGTTTGGTTGACAGACACTAAATTTTAAACATTCCATTGAAACTTTTTTTTTCTTTTTTGATCAAACGATTTGTATTTTTTTTTTCTTTTTGCATTGAACTGCGCTTTTCACGCCAGTAGGCTACTAATCGGCGAGTTGATAGCCAACGTTTTTGTTGCCAACCTCTTCTGTAAACAAAGTAGCACATTTGAGTTGATGCCTATCAGTTGCGTCAAGCTTCCCATGCGAATTTACACTTCAGTGAACCAGACGTACCAAGAAGTCAACAAAGCGACGACTTAGTTCGAATGAGGAGATCCATTTACGGGTTGAGGACACGTACCACTTGATCATCTGTTATCTTTACTTGCACCTTTCCGTCGCAATGTCTGTACTTGACGATGAACCTAACCTGTGGTAAGAGCGAAAAGGTTACAACGAGAAAAGAGGGAAACATGAGATAATTGGATAGCGTTTTTCGTGCAGTATGGTGCTTCCAAGTAGCTAGCAGCTGGACAGAGGTAAGCATCGAAACAAGCGATGCGTTCTTGTTTAAATCACACCTAATGAGACGTATTAGGTGATCCGTAACTGCACAGTACGCGTGGAATGTTGCGCTAACTTGGGGCATGTTACCGGTATGCAGGGAAAAAATGGACATGCCAACACCATGCCGTGCCAGCGACCGGCGACTGTTCCACCTACCTTCATCGGATCTGCCAGGTAGAGCCTTTCGGCCGCTTTCGAAAATTCTTCCCACGACGTTATGAAAGTCATGATTGTGTAGAAATCCTAGGAGGGCACGGTTAACGCCCGATGCATGTAAAATTAAGCTATCACAGCCGTAACGCTACCGACACGCGAAACACTCCGTGACGTTGAAAAAATCCCACAAGACGGAAAACGACATGTGGCGCCTCCTGCGATTGACTAAAAGCGTGTTCTTGCAACAAATTCATGTCATTTTAGTTAGATTTAAGTAAATTGTATTTATAAATTGTTATTTTGTAATTATACTGTTATACGTTTGGAGTAAATTGTTTTAGTTTGTGATTGTGCACATTTAATGTGCACAAGTTAGTCTAATTATTTCCGTTTAATGAAAACATTTAGAAGTTAAAACCAAAGACTAAATAAGAATAAAATATTTATACAAGTGTTCATAAGAATTATAAATAATTCAAACAAATCATAACAAATACTTATGACGCCTTTACAAATATTTGGCCAGAAAATGTTTTAACTTGCTACTCTAAAGGCACTAGACGATGGCTAAATGAGCGCACTCTCAACAACCAATCGAAAGAGAGAACAAATTTACCCATCATGCACCGGCTGTGTTGTTATCATCATGGCGACCGAGGACTCCTGAGGATTTTTCTCTCCTGAGCCGCGGGTGCGATCGACACAGTCGTCGCGTTCAAACTGGTGCCGCCTTCGACGCTCATTCGGAATTACCAAGTGGACAACGGTCGTTTAAATGACCCTGCACCGACCAACGCACAGCGCAACAGAGCGGACAAGGCGGAGACATGAGGTAAAACACAGTGGCTCTAGCGGGCGGTGCTGCTGCTCTCATTCGATTTTTCTTTTGTTTTATTTCTGTTTTCTTTGCGGCTTCGAGCGTCTGTCTCTCATTCCCGTGCTTGACGTAATCATCGGACTCGGACGTTGACCATGTGTCGTTCGCCCCAAGCCGCGAACATCCCCGGCACATCCGATTCTCTGGAAACGCCGAGCTGTCGAACCTGAGAAAACATTGAACTGGGAAAAGAAACAAGTTCGGGTTATTGAACTAATAATGCACCTCTGCGGACGCGGATCCGACAATCGGTCTCCCGGCTGGCTGTCGTGCCGTCTGTCACTTCTACGGGAAGCAGCGTTGACAGATGTTCATTGTTGTCGTGTTTGCGCATGGGGCGGTTGACCCTGTCTACCTTCACCGACTTTTTGAAACCGTCTCTTCGAGGAGTCGGCTATTCTCGCATTCGTTGCTGCCTGTCGCTATCGGCGCGCGCTCGACGGCATCAAATCGCGTATCCACTGCCTGGGGTTTTTGTGTGTGCGGTTCGACGGTGTATCCACGGCTACGCGTGTTTCGTAGTTTGCGTCTTATCGTATTGACCTGATTTGAATCGATCATTTGCGTCAATCAAACTCGCCCCTGCCCGCAATTTCGTTGGTCGAGCCAGGTGCGTTTTGTTCGCTGTATCTAGGGCACATCTCCCTAGCGCGATCACTCCACGCCGCGCGCGCGGCATTATTAAAGGGTTGACAAGACGCTAACGATGTTTTGGTTATGAAGTTTCTACTATTCATTCACCTTCGTTGATATTTAACGAGCTACGTAACGCATCATGTATTGCGATGATGGCTAATGTTCCGTTACGTTTACTAATTACTAGAAGCAAAAAAAAAAATTCATTCAACTGTACCGATTTTACGTTCGTGTATGCAACATGGTTGAAAGCACGCCGATATCAAGATCACGAAGCCAATTAGGTTGATTTTAAAGAGAGTTTAAAACTATCGCAGAACCTTTCATATGGCTCTGCCGCTTAAAAGACAGACCAATGTGATTAATTTTCATTCCTTGTAACGACGCTGCAGGTTAACTTTTCGTTTTGTACATTTACACGATATAAATTTTGTAATGTTTACATGTCGTCTCGAACAATAATTCATTTAATTAATTCAATTAATGCAAATAAAAGATAGCACGCTACAAGCCGCTTACACGACACTATAGTGTGAGCAAACGATCGCCAGTTTTTTTTTTTTTTTTTTTACCCTTTTACAATCAAGAGGTTGTCATCAAAACTACTTGTGTGGTGGAAAGTGCTCATTTGTAACACTGACCTAAGCGGTAAAATTTAAACTGTGAAAGTGTGCCAATGTCCATGTTCGCGCTAACAGTGTCGCATAATGTAACTTCTCACTGTATAAATTATGATTATTTAATTAATTCGGCAATTTTCGACAAGTGCTAGCCTAACCATTAAAATGCCACCGTAACTCAACTCTTTTTCTTTTTTCTGTAGTGGGGGATTTTCTGGGGCGCTTCACAGGATGCCACTGGTTTCCTTTCTCGAGTGATGTGAAGGGTGCGGCAACGTTTGTTATTTGCTCTTCCGGCGTCGTTATCGTTCCCGCCGCCGCCGGGAAGGACAGGTTGATAAGGAAGCGACGAAATGTGGAGCTGAAATTCCGCCAACACATATCCTGCGTCGTGACGCGACCGGGAACGACTTGGCACACAAAGCTCGTTCGGAAGATTGTTCCACTGTGCAACCGACTTTATGATTTTTCTTTTTCTGACGCGGTGCATTGTTGTTTTGCATTTGATGGACTCGAAACGTTGAGCAATATTTTCCCCTCGTTCTTGTTTTTTGACGAATGATGACGAAAACTTGGAAGAGATCTCGATGGCAACACACTGACGCCGCTGAGGACACTGACTCTGAATCACTGTCCTCGTTTGCCGGTCATCATCATCTTTTAGTAAAGCATGAAATGGTTTTTAACGCTAGCCCGCAATCCCGAAATTTTGTCCGTCCGTCCATTTTCCGCTAAATTTAGCGGGGAAAGTGGCGTCACGTGATTCAGTTTTTCCGCTAAATTTAGCGGGAAAATTCTCGCCTTGTGGCCAAAAGATTCATTCAGTTTGCCTACTAAATTTAGCGGAAAATTCTTGCCTTGTGGCCAAGACATCCATTCAGTTTCCCCGCTAAATTGGCGGGAAAATGACGTCACGTGACCTATGCACCAACTCAGTTGCCCGCTGAATTTAGCGGGAAAATTCACGACTTGCGACCCAGACTCCATTCCGGTTTCCCCACTAAATTTAGAGGTGAAATCAACGTCACGTGACCAATACAACCATTCAATTTCTCCGCTAAATTTAGCGGGGAAACATACGTTGCGTGACACACCAATTATCTCATTAATTCCCTATAAATGCATTACATGAATTATAAAACCTTAAAAATAAAAATCGCTGCCAATATGTTTTCTTTTTTTCCCTTGAGGATTTGCAAGAGGTATGTATGACACAGGGAGTGGGCATGCATATAAATATAAAAGAAGGAACGCAACAATGACTCAATACTAAAACATTGAGGAACTTGAGGGATTAGAAAGGAAAATGATTGTGGTTGCTGCAAATATATTAGTGTTATTGATAGAGACAGTGTGTGGTTAATAGTGCATTCCAGCCTTTTATATGCCAGTGGCAATGTAGACATTTGATAAGAGGCTGTGGACGAAGAAATTTCACGTAATTTAAGAGAATAGTTGAGACTGGGAAAAATACGGTGAGGAGGTGATAGCAAGGATTCTCTGGGGTGGCCGTTGTAATAAGAGATTCGATGAGCAAGAGAAAGTGTGCGTAGGTTAGCTGGCTGGAGTAATCCTGATATACTTGTACATGAAGAGTAGTCAGAGTAACTGAAACGAAGTGAATCAATGCGGATTGTTGGGCTAGTTGGTACTGGGAATTTGACGACATGGTAGCGCTTAAGTCAAGGACAAAAAGGGGAGACTTTATGTAATAAACAGGTGATACGGAACTATTACTACTGCACTACAACTGTTACTACTACTACCACTGTTCATACTACCAGTACAACATCTGTTACTTCTGCTACCATGTTTGGTGCTGCCACTCCTACTGTGCTACTAATACTACATTTGTTACTATTGCTTCTTCTACTTTAGTAGTACTACCACTGTTCCTCCTCCTACTACCCTATTTAAACGAGGAAACTTTGAATTATAGGAAAACATCGGAACTTGTACACATTATAAAAGGTGTATATGTCCTTGTATGATCTTACTTGTTTATTGGACACCTTTATATCTTATTTTTCAGTAGGGTTTTACTACTACTACTACTATACTTGATTAGGAACTTCCTAAAAGCCTTCAGGTTCAAGTTCATTTTCCTCAAGGACATTGCCAGGAATGTATTGCATGAGGGGAAGTGCCAAGAAACAGTCTGAAACACTTTTGGAATATTATATACTAAGCAAGCTCACAAATGTACATTAGCAAAATTTAGGCAGGCGGAACAAAGACATAGTCATTGTGGTTCTAGTAAGAGCACTATAACCAGCCAAACAGTGAATAGAAAGAAATCACTGAAGTGGAGTTAAGCATTTCGCGCAAAATGCAGATTTTTTTAAAGACAATTTTAACTGTGGCGGCGTCGAAGTCTTAACTCAAAACGGCATCAAACATTTTTTTGTTTTGTTTTTTAACGAGACATTTTTGTTTAACTTTTTTACCATCTTTCACTGTTTCCATTTGGCACTAATAATATAGTAATACTATGTGTCACATTGCACTGTGCCTTTTTTGGCTGTGAGGAAGGCTTTTGGAAAGGAAACCACTGCTCCGGTGGTATTTGTGCTATATCTTGATCGGCTCAGCCTTGTGTTACGGTAATAATAAAGCGGATCTGTTTTAAATTTCTCTTATGCTCTCCTTTATTACATAATTATGCAGTATGTCTGCATTCTGGCGTTGTAAATATTAGTGACGCCTGTTACCTAATATTTTCCGCTCGTTAGGACGACGTTAATTGCCTACTCCAATGAATTAGAGTGCTTCTGCAGGAGTTTCTAATCAACTAGGGGCCATAAAAATATGGTGCCTGGTTCGCGCTTTTTGCTCTTTTTTTCTTCTCTTCTTCTGCTTATCCAATTTGCCTGGATTATGCAGGAATAAGAGATGAGGCGAAAGCGTAGAATTCTAGACTTTCAAAGAAAGTGTAGGCAGCACATGCCAAAAAGCAGCAATTTGCCACATTTAGTTTGTTTTTCTGATTGATTGTTAGTAGTGTTTTCTAAAGAAAGCTGACGGATAGTCTACAATGTTTTGTTTTATATGTATAACAGTAGTCGAAAGGCGAAAAATACGTTTCAATAAAAACATAAATATAATATAAAAAACAATCTTGTTGCAAAAAAAGAAAAATCTAAGTGAAGGTTGGAGTTATTTTCCACGAACAAAAAGAGTGCGAAAATAGAATGGCTGATTTTCTCCATTTCCTAATAATCTATTAAGAAAAAAAAATGTTTTTAACCATCTGGCGCCATTTTTTTTTTTTTTTGAGCATGGGTTAAAAGAAACATGGGTTTATAACTTCCGAGGTATTGAGGCTGCCCTGACTGGGGGCCCAGACTTTGAGCCCGTAAACGTCTAGAATTATGGTGAAACATTTTGTACGAAACGAACAGAACCAAGTCCTGCACTGTTGGGCCACAGGTGCAGCCCAACGGAACGTGAACTCTGCGCAGGAAACAGCCTCTGACGTCAGAACCTAAATATAGCGCGTCGTGTACGTGATTGTAAAGGGTGCAGTACTGTAGACTCCGGCGCGGCCCTTTGCACTGTCTGGCTCGTACAGCCAGCCACCTGTTATTAAGAGTCAGGCAGGTCTTTGTCGTCCAAGGATGTGTGCTGCACGCATGCAGTTTCCGCCACATTTGTGAAGCTTCCGCAATAACGTTTTAGCTTTTTTTTTGTCTTTTGACGAAATATGACGTTTGTGGTAAAGAGCTGCGCGGTAGCTTGGAGTGATGCGTCTTCGTACATACAGAGTCCCGACAGGCAGCTCACAGACAAGTCCTAGTTTACCCGTATACCAGGGTGTGGACACTTGGGCGAAAAAGTCGGCGAGAAATCCTGCGGCCGTGATTTGACCGGCGCCAAGGTCAAGTCCGGCGCCGTCCAATCGCGGCCCGCCGGATTTCTCGCCGATTTTTTCGCCCAAGTGTCCCGTTTAGCGGTCTCAGGTGTGAGCACTGGCGCGTGCGCAGACAGCGAATTCACGTGAAATGTGTGTGCATGTGCCGCGCTGACTGCAGCGCCACCGCGGCGGTGAGTGCGTGACTTCGGTTAGTGGTGTTTCCATTCTGTTTTCGTGGTCTCCGAGAGATCTGTAATATTATTTGTCAGGCCTTTCGCTGTGGCGTGTCGGAGTTGGAATGCTCACCGGACAAAGCGTTCACCAAAAGCACCCAAGAAAAGAAAAAGAAAACCACGTGACTTCCGGAATTTATGACGTCACATTCGTCCGCGCTGGCGTTTGCGTTTCGGTTTGACTTCGTTTGCTTTTCTCTCTAAATATGGGATTGCGAAGCGGGAAGTTATCTTCCCACAGTTGGCAGCTCGGCTCGGCTACCCAGGAGCCAGAAGCCAAGCTCGGCTTCCAAGAACACGCAGAACCGTTTAATGTAACACATCCTATATAACAAGGCCCGTAGTGCTGGAGTTTCTACGTCACTTAGCGGAGGCCAGTACTGCTTCATCGTTCGGCTGGGACTCCCGTGCTTGCTGATTGGACGCGAGCCCGAACTTTGACGCACTACTCGTGACCAATCCGCTCCTCGCGATGGCCTCCGCTAGGTGACGTTGTTTAGTGCGATGGCTATACATTTTATTTTTCTTTGTGCTTCTGCCGATTAAAATGTACAGTGCGCAAATACAGGACAGAAGAAAGAGGGCACACAATCGCTGAACTTGCCACTGAAGTTCGTTCGTCAAGGCGTAGCCTTATATTTAAAGAAGCGATGCAAAGGTTTTTGCACTTTGCGCAAATACCACTTAGAACGGGTCCCTGACGTTAATGACCTGTGAAACACCTGTTCGTTTTTCACAACACGCAGTCCAAGTCGCAGAAAAAAATTCAAGAAAAACGAGCAGAGTTCATCCTCTAAACTCGCAGTCAGAACAAGCGGCCACGTGGTCTGGAGCCGATTATATGCCGCCAGTGTTGATCATAGCCACGCGGACCTTGTGCTATATGCTTTCTGTGAACTTGCGGGTGACATGACAAGATTTTATTTGTTTATAATATATGACTACTTTGGGCCCTGACCTGATCTGATAACAAGAATTAAAATGACGCCGCCCCGCCAAGGTGCAGGCATTTTTCATTCGTTCTCGTTGCTCGATTCACTCCGAAATAACCAGACGTAACATTCTTGACAGCCAGTTGACTATTTTGAAAGTCTGCTCTCTGGCTGATCGAGAGCTCACTCACCGAGATGCACCATTCAACGAATAACTCGCGTTTGTAGCCTAGTCACGGAATCGTTGTATCATTACAAAATGCTGAGGAGCAAAAACAAAAACAAGAACAAAAAACAAAGCGAAACAAAGAACAAATGAACACAGATAAGTATAAACTATGTGAACAAGTTGAAAGAGCAACAGAGCTACTTTTCGAGCGAAAATGAATTTGCGAGATGAGATCAGAATGGACCATGCCATTTCTAGCGCTCGAGACGTGGGAACCGGGACTCGCAGCCGGTTGGGCCAGCGGGCCGCGTCCCAGCGAGTCGTGGGCCGCGAGTTTTAAACCCCTGGTCTAAAGTATCAAACTGCCGAAAACTTGACCGCTTTGCGGAGTTCATCACTGTGTGGGGGTTCCTCGTGTTGGTGCGCGGCTGCATCGCTTCGTGTGACGTCATGATGATGATGATGATGTCACCCGCTCACGTGGCAGGAGGGGAAGGCACTGCGCGTTGGCAGTGGCTGCGTCGTGATGTCGTAGGACTTGGTGGTGGCCCCGTCGACGTTTGCTTTTGACGCTCCACTCGACCAAATAAAACGGGGAAACCAGACTCATCTTTCCTTTCATTATATCGGTTGAGTAATACACCGTGACGTCACGAGTGTCGTGTTTTCTAATTAGCGTTCTTAATTTTTTATGTACGTCAGGGACCCGTGATTAGTGTTTTTATTGGTCGTGCCGCATCGTGATAACGTCGTGGCCGTAGTATTGTTTTTCTTTGCGTCGTGTTTGCTCGATTCTTTTCGGCGATACTCTAATGGGAGAGCCTTTTGACTGGAATAATAATGTATATATATATTTTTTAATATATAGTTTTTTATTGTTAATCTTTTGGAACTAGATAGTTCTCGCGTGAGCTGAGCGCTCAGGTTCGTGACTGCGAGAAGAGCAGCGCAGAATAATAATAAAAATATATGAATAAAAAAAGGAGAGACGAGGACTCCTCATAGAACGGGAAACGGAAAAGAACGAAAGGGGTCAACTGTTTTTGAAGGAGTAGCTCTTCTACTTTCTTGTGTGTGTGTGTTTTTTTAAATATTTTCTCTGTTTTGTTTAGTTTTTGCATTTCGAGACGTCGCACTCGCGGTTCGTTTTAATGTGTTCGGAAACGACGCCTCCCGCCTTTTAAGCTTATGACGTAAAAAGAAAACAGAAAAAAAAGTTTATCCATTTTGTCGCTTTTTTATTTTTATTTTGCTAATTTCCCTATAGCCGTTTTTTTTTCACCGCCCTCAACGCTTTGTTTGCTTCTTTGGCTGATTTTTTTCCTTTTTTTTTACAATGTGCTTGGGGTTAATGTGGCACGTCTGCCCCATATTAACTTCCTCTCTTTTTTGTTTGTTGTTTCCTTTTTGTTTTCGCGTGGGTCAGGGATATCTGCAGAGAACTTAACTTTCTTGACTTATTTTGTTATTTTCATTTTCTCTTAAAATTACCAGCGAGTGGTTTGCCCACCCACTTCCCACTCTGAGGGAAGACGTGGTCTTATTAAAACGACGGTGTCAAGCTCAATGTGCAAAAGGTCAATTTGTGTGTGTATCTGTGTGTTTGTCCCTCTGTCTGTCTGCTTCTCTGTGTTTGTGTTTGTCTGCCTCGTCTCTGTGTCTGACTAGCTTTCTGCTTAGCTTGGCAACTTGTTTGCATTATTATTATTTTTTTTGTGGGGGGGGGGGGGAGGGCGAGACTAACTTGCAGCCGTCTGGGTTTCGGTTTAGCCTTTGAAGGCTTTTCTCCTGCTTGCACAATTTGCGCCGTGTCGCTGAACTCAGCCCGTACTGTGCGTTCGTGGGTGAGTCAAAGTAATTCAATCTTTACCCTTTTCCACCGCGAAAAAAAAAAAAGTCCTAAATGTGTTGTTTGTTTTGTTAGGTGTCTGTTAGACTGTAGGATACTTCCTGTTATTCTTTCGCTATATCTTACTTTTATATTATATGTGTTTAGAACGAAAATACACTACATTAGCTGCCGTAGTACCTCCGCTACGGGTTCGCTGAAAATATCGTGTAGTCGCTTCTATCGTGCACCTCCTGAAAAGAAGCGGCAATATCAGTGAATGAACATGTAGTGCCCGAGGAGACCATTTTCCCCCTCCCCTCTTTTTTTTCTTCCTTTGGTTGATTGTTTATAGTGTTCAGAATGCATTCTTTACGTTCGAAAAGCACAAAACGGTCGACCGTACGTGCTTACAAAAGCTACTTTTTTTTTTTGCAGAAGTAGGCATTGATGAGGCTAATCAACTTTTGGGTGACAATTGACTCTCGCTTGATATGACAAGTGCTATTGATAAAGCTTTTTTTTTTCGAAAATCGATCTTAAAAACGGGAAAAAAAAACAAAAAAAAACTTTAGCTATAATTTTGATGTTTTTGTTGGAGATGTTGAGTTCCAGTAGATCAGTATTTGTGAATTTTTTATCTCTAGCTTTCTAGTAAAGAGGGGAAACAAGGAAAAAGAAGGTTTGGGGGTTATACATTGAGAGAGAGAGAGAGAGAGAGAGAGAGGTGCCAGAGTGCCGAGTTCTGGTTGGAATGATCAGTGGGTGGGCTGAAAGCTCGCGGTCTTTGTCTCTCGGTCTTTGAACGCGTTCGAGCAGAGACAACGGCAGCTAGCTTTGCGTTAATCCTTCCAGTCAGAGCTCGCCGCTCAGGCGTTACCTCCGCGCTCTCGTCTCATCCCCTCGCTCAGTTTCTGCCCATATACGTGTGCAGCCAAAACAGAGGCTCCGGAAGTATATCTGATGTGTGGAGGCGACATCTGGGCCCGGGGCTTATGTCGCATCCCTGTAGTTCTGCCCCTCTCTCTCTCTCTCTCTCTCTCTCTCTCTCTCTATATATATATATATATATATATATATATATATATATATACACACACACATACATACATATATATATCAACGACCACCTGCTGATATACTATATATCAACGGCGAGAAGAGGAAAAGGGGGGGGGGGAGGGGTTCGGAACATCTTTGAGTGTGGGGGCATGCCCCCATTGGTTTAGAACCTGTGGGGGACTGCCTGCCCCCCCCCCCCGGTTCTGGAGCCCCTGGTCCAAAACGTTATCTAATGTTGCGCGGAAAAAGAAATAGTAAGGGGGAAAATCTGCGTTGGCCTTTTTCCCGAAATTAAGAAAAGAGACAGTGGAGGTTGAGCCGTTTGGGGTTTAGTGGATTAAAAGGGTTTTGGTACTCGCCTTTTCTTTTTGTTTATTTGAAGAAGTGAACGCGCGAACTTTTGACTACATTCTTCTTTAAAAGAGCCAGGAAACGAGTTTTCTACTTTCGCTAAATACTATGCTTAGAATCCCCCTCCTAACGTTAATAACGGAAGAAACACGCCTCGGTTTTTCTCTTTATGCAATGCCACTTGGCAAATAAATTCGAGAAATATGAGCATCGTTCTATCCCCTCAACTCGGAGCCAGAACAAGCGACCACGTGGCCTGGTGCCTCCTATGCCGCCAACGTTAATCATAGCCACGCGCTAGGGTCGGCAAAGTGGAAAACGCGTGCTAAGCTCTTCGCATCGTTAGAGTTCGGCTCTTCTCATCACCGCAGTGGTTGGACACGAGCCACTATACCCGAGTGTCCGCCGAGGTGTTGACTGTTACGAGCCGATGTACGAGTGCTCACGCAGTTCTCGTGTCCAATTCATGAGCCGCGCTGGACTGTCGTCAGGCGGGTGGTTTCGATCCCGCAATGACGTGATCGAGCTTTGCGAAAAAAGGGCTGAAAGAAATAGTCCCCTTGATCCTCGCAATTTCACCGCGACAAAGAAGCTTCCGAATTAGTGGCGGTCCGTGCGAGATTACTTGGGCCAGACTAGGACCAGTGCGCCTCTGCGAAGTCACGAAGATTCCAACACGATATCGTTTCATGACCCCTTTAATAAATGATATCTTGTGTTTGTGTGTGTGTGTGTGTGTGGGGGGGGGGGATGCCGGCTACTGCATTTTTGATTGAATTGATCCTTCTTAGTCTTACGGATCCTTCGCTTCTGTGCTGTTAAAAACTTGCAACAAACAATTCTTTTTTTTTTGTGTGTGTGTGTGTGTGCGTGTGGTGCGGGGCGAGATATTGTGCGACGTGGGAACGCGTCGATGCGACTGCTTCGAATCTTTGATAGCGAAATGGTCATTGACCCCCGCGTGTTTGGAAAAGGCTAGTGCGATGAACAGTCCAGAATCCTACAATCAAATAAACAAAAAAATTGTTTCATTGTAGGTCAAACGAGCAAAAAGTCGTTAAGTTTGTTTGGTACAGTCGTTTGGGAGAGTGAAGAAGAACACATCATTTAATAATTTCCCCACTAAATTTAGCGGGAAACCGACGCCACGCGTCCCGACATCTCGTGACGTCAGGCGGGCGACGTGACGTCATGATATCACGTGACACCACGACTTGACACCGTGACGTCAGGACACGTGACCCGAAGTCCATACTGACGTCACCGCATGGTGACGTCATTTTCCCGCTATACTTAGCGGGCAAATTGACGTCAGGTAACCTGAGGTCACGGCGTCAAGTCGTGGTGTCACGTGATATCATGACGTCACGTGTTGTCAATTTTCCCGCTAAATTTAGCGGGGAAGCGCACGGACGGACGGACGGACAAATTTGCGCCAAGAAAACATTCCACGCTTCGACAAACAAACGCACAGAATTCACCGAGGCGAGCAGACGGTCGACCTTTCGGTTTGTTCATCCGCCGAGCTGGAACCGGGTCTTAGTCCAAAAAGTAAATTAGGCGTTGAATGTTTAGAGAGGAGGGAAGTCGGCCCACCTTCGATGTGGCGACGCTGGTTCACGCCGTAGAGGAGAAATTTAGCCGGTGATCGAGACGGGCAGGGACGCGGATCGAAAAGTTGCGTTCGTCCGTCCTACGACGGTTCCGTGTACGCGAGCGAAGAGCCCCGAAGCGTCTCGTGCCTCGTCGTGTGCCCGCGTCCTGATGCTTGGCTTCTTGTTGGTCACGTGACCGGTTTTAATCGCCTTGCTAGGGTATGTGTACGTCGCGTGGCAGAAACGATCGAACGGGTCACGTGGCAAAGTCTGTTTGTGGTGGGCGAATTGGCGTCCTCTACGTTGGTCTGCCGGAAGCTCCAATGACGTGGTTCCGCCACAGATTCTGCTGCCGGACATGCGGGATACAGTCCCAGTCCTTTGGGAGGCATCCATACATGATAATGTAACTCACATGTTTTTTTTTTTGTTTATCGAAAGATTTTTTTTACAGCTTTTTTATGTAATATATCGAACAGCTGTGTGCGTTCTCGTATTTACACTCATATCTTTTGTTGTAGATTAGTTTCATGTGTTCTTTATATGTGTATTCGAGGTGAATGCGTAGCTAGGTCGACCTTTTCTGTGCCCTTTATTGTGAGCTCACTCTGCCATGGCAATATCTATAGTTACGACCCCCAATAGATCAGTATAGACCATATAACGTTTTAATGGACGAGCCACATATATTTTATTGCCTCGGACGTTTTGGGGATTCTATTTCATTTTGTCGTTAACAACGCCTGTCAAAGCTTAACGCGTTATTTATATTTTAAATTTAGGTTATATTAGATCTGGATGAAGCTTTAAGGAAAATTATGCGTGCTGATTGATGTTTTAATTCTTTGAAATGGTTGAGAATTTCGGGCAGCGAAATTCGAGCAAAGGATCCAGCCGGACTCGGCTCAATATTCGATAGCAGACGACACGCCTGGTTGGTTGCCTTATCCCTCATCGTTCTTTGGCTTCAGTTCTTTTATTATGTAATTTATTGAATTTTTTTATTCGGGTGTGCAGTCTCGCTTTCCGTCCATGGTATTTGTGCGGTCAATGACATCAAAAACCGCCAGCATAATTGAGAAAAACGAAACCGAAACCAGACGGGAGAAAGTAAAGCAAAAAAAGTAGATGCGGAACCGGAACAAGGATCACCGCACGCGCTTCCGCTCGAGAGAATCGATGAGAGGAGGAGGAGGTTACTCGACAGATGCAAGGAGGAAAGAGAAAATTGAGGATTGGGTGAGGGGGACAGGGAAGGGGAGACTCGAGAGGGATTTTGGGAAGAGGCAGGATTCTTAGAGCTAAACGAGGAGGAGGTTGGAATTTAGGGGAAAAGGTAGGGATATAGGGAAAGTGCTTGGGGCAGATGTTCCTTAGGGTTTAGATAATCTAGGGAAGATTGCCTGCGGGAAGAGTTGGGGAGTTTCTTCCCGTTTAGAAACTTTGTGAGTGTGCGAGGAAAATTTTGAATTAAGTGAATTATGTTAGATGCAAGAGAGTACAAGGAAGATAGATGAATAGGTTTTTAGGGAAGTGGGGCAGCACTTTCCCAACCCCTTGACGACAGTCCCGTGTCTAAGGCCTGCTTCAGACGGGGCAATTTCTCCCAGCTACTTGACGTCGCAACACGGGCCGCCCGCGTTCACACGCAGCAACCGATCGCTGCAATTTGCTATCATCATCATTAAATTTTATTTTTCTTGCACTACTTACACACACAGTTACGCGCTATAAACGTGTCTTTATACATTTAAATGGCGTTGAGAGTAATAACTCCTCTTTCTGAAATGGTCTATTTCCAGAAAACGATAAATTTCAAACCAGAGCCAAGCCTATAGTTGTCATCATCGCCAGCACGGGCTATCACGTGAAAATGTTGCGTCCCTGATTGGCTGCTGCCGCTTCAAACGTCTTCGAATTGCTCCGAGTTGCTCGCTTGTTTCGAGCCGGACCCGATCTCAGCAATTCGTGTCGATCTAGGGAAAGCTAAGGAACAACCCGCCAGCAACCTCAAAATTGCTGGAAAAGTTGCCCCGTCTGAAGCGGGCCTAAGGAAGAGCCAGACAATACTCAAAAAGTTTGAACGAAATTAATTAAAAAAAAAAGTTGGTTGATAGTGAACTTTAGGTATGTTGCCAATGGGTCGTTTGAGAACCGACGGGGAATGTTGATGAGGGACCATATCTGGGGGACAGCTAGGGAACCTCGGGAGGTTTTGGTGGGAATGGGTCCGGGGGCGAAGGGGTGGAAGAACGTGGTCGGTGTCTTTCGGGAAAAGGCGGAGAACTTTAGGGAAGAAAACACGGAATCTGGGGAGATTTTGGCGGGAGTGGAGGGACGGAGGAAGTGGGACGTGTCTTTCGGGAGAACGTGGGGAATTTCAGGGAAGGAAAACGCCGTGGGGAGAAAAGGGCGAGGAGGAGACTGGATCTTCTCTTCCGCGCTTCGCGGAACCTTACTGGCCATGCGCGCGTTTGCTCCGGATGAGGAAGAGGCTGGAGTTTTTCGATGCTTTTTTTGTTGAGAATTTCGCGTTTGGGGTGAGGTTTCTTTTTCCCGTCTGGGTCGGTCGTCGTCGTCGTTGGGTGGCGTCGGCGACTACCACCCGTGAACTCTGGTGGCACCCCTCCAGCCCCGGTCGCTGGCTCGCGGTGTACGAAGTGCGCGAGCTGGTCGTCGTGTGTTTTCCTGCTTGGATGGTGGTGGTGGTGGTGGATTGGTTCGCAGCGGCGCCGGGATTCCGAGCCCGCGTGGATGGATTCTGGCGCATCGGGAGCCCACGGCGGCGACTAGCCGGGACGGGCGTGTCTCGTAGTTAGGGCAACGTCGGCGCTTGTTTGCGAGCAAAATTATCTCGTGTTTGTTTTTTTCCTTCTTCCTTTTCGCTTCTTCACTTTCGATCGAAAACGTGGGGTTGTTTCGTGTACTGTTAAACGAGTCGGATCAGCGTAATCAATCATCTTTTTTTTTCTCTTCTCCTCTGCCAGTCGCTGTTTTCGTGTACCGGAACGCTGTTTAATCGTTTTCCCGTTTTCATTTTTGAGTTTTCAGTAGCTAATTTGTGACGTAGGATTTCGTTTCCCTGTTCCTCTCCCGCCACTGTACAGCTACACCCAGTGATAAGCCAATATATCGTTATCTGTGTTGGCCTATTTTGTTGGAGGAGGTGCAATAACCTGGTTATGTCTTTGTCGATCTGCTGCCGTTGTTGTTTTCCTTACCGTTGACTGGATGACCTCGGTGTCTTGTTATTAGGTTATCGTCGTCGAAGTTTGTTTTTCTTGGTACTCCAAACTCGGGAGCGAGATTTTGTTTTCCCTTCGGAGAGATGTGAGTTTGCGAAGGCGTGTCCGTTTCTGCCCCCTCTAATGCCTTGCTCCGCGAGTTCGTAACTCCACACCCTATTTCCGGGATAGATTTGTTTTGTTTTTTGTTTCTTTCTGTGCGACGTATGTTTGGTCTTGTCACCAGCTTGACAGATGGTGTGGACGCTTTGGGATAACTTGCGTCGCTTTTTGTCTATTTTATCGCCTATTTTGTGTTTGTTTGTTTGAGATTTGAGCTGAGATTAAGAAAGCCGTAACAGCTCATAGCGCAACTGTCTTACGAATAATTTTTTTATTATTATCTTTTTCCCGGTCGTTGACACGCGAGGCCGTTGGAGTACGGTGGTGAGGTTCGAGTTCTTTCCCCAACAGATAAAAAGGTCTACGTGATGTGAAATTTATTGGAGTTAACAGTGGTGGTCTCAGCTGGTCTACCCGACGCTTTTCTCGAGTTCTGCGTGGTTTCACGCTCCTATTTCGTCTACAACGTGGGAGTCTGACGAGTTCCTCGTCCGAGTTGGAAGGAATGTGAGGAAAGGCTTTCATCGTGGTCTATTTACCTCTCCCCATCGAATGGGTGGTCTATAAAGTTCACTCGCCGCGTTTAGGATTCGACGTTGACGTAGCTCTTCCGCCGCTTCCTTCGATGCCGTGGTCCCGGTGGTCTCGTTGCGCTTCTTTAAGACATTCGACGACTTCATAGTGGTCCGGTGATGGTCTAGAAATCGCATCTGATTGTGTCGTTTTCGGCGGTTTTGGACCCGACGACAAGATTACTGCGAGTTCGTTGTTGGTCGCGCTACGATCCGCTGTTGTTGTTGTGTTTGCGGGCGGTGGTACGGATCCTGGTCCCGATCTGGTGGTCTATAGACGTCCGGTGTGTGGTACTCCTTCATCGGTGGTGAAGTGTGACTCGTCGGCCGATCCGTCGCGCTCCGGCATGTTCTGCTGTCCGACGGTGCTCACGATCGGGGACAGAGTCGCTGAATCGACGGCACAGCGCTCCCGAAGGGTGAGTTTAAATATGCAGCATGGCTAGCGCAAACACGTGCCCTTTCGCATGTCAAGGCTAGCGCACGCATTTACGTTTGAGTGTGGTCAATGCGTTGCGACCGTTTATAACCGCTTGCGACTACAGCGGTGATGTAATTGCTGCGCCATTTGCGCCAAACGGCGCCTAAGTGCTCCACCCTGCTACATTTTGCCGAGCTTTAAGGAATTTGCGGCAACATTGCGCCTAAAATCGATATCACTTAATTGATACTTGAAGTATAAGAGCTCAGGCCTCGCTACACGACCATGATTGTTATGGTAGGCCTGTGCGAAGTTTCGGAACTTTTGATTGTCGCGTCAAATAATGTACTATTTGAATTTTTTTTTCTTTATCAAACACTGACATTACTCGAAAGTTCCCCCAATGTTTCTCGTATGCGTGGTCTGTTCTGACAGGAGGATAGCTAGCTTCGTTGAGTGCGTTTCTCTCCACTCACTTTTGTACTACAGTGAAGCGACAACCGCAAAATGTGCATCGCGATTTTGCGTTATCTTGTTTTGCCGCAGCGCACCCGCGTGCTAAGGGGAAAGCACTCTTCCAGAGCGGGACGTGGCACGACTTCCGAATAAAGCTGTAGCTATTATATGTATATAATAAACTGCAATATTCTGACGATGTAATTTTTTTTTTTTAATTCGAGATTTAGCAAGGATAAATCTCGAACTTCAGGACCGATAGGACAGTCCCTACCAATATTTTATTGGTAAAATATTGGTATGGGCTGTCCTATAGGTCTATTCTTAGTGTCAACTTTCTTGTTTAGGTTTCTATATATTTTCAGTGGCACAATAAATACATAAGAAAAAAACTACATTAGCTGCAGCAGTGGATGGAAGTTTGGGAACAACCCGAACAAGTTAGTACATTCACGTGCCGATTTTCGTTATTATGGAGTTCTACATATAAAACGTTATCGGTGTTCATGATCGAATACATACACTTTGTTTCCTGTCTGATTTAGGAAATGCAGTTTTATCAGAGCCTTTAGAATTCGAACAAAACGCCAATTTGGGGTGCTCTAAATGTTTCCTATTTTAACATTGTTTCGGTAGAATGTACCGTTTGCTTTACCGAAAGTACGTGACCAGCTGATACCGTTCTTCGTCAATCAGGGGATGCGAGGTGGTAGGTTGGATATAGGGTATATTATACACAAACTCGACGCTATGACGTCACGCGAGTGCGGTGGCGCTGCTGTCGGCAATGCGCATGCGCAGACAGCCTCACGCGAATCTGGTTTCTGCGCACGCGAAGTTTCTTTTGTTGTAGCTCTTGTCTGCGGGTCGCCTGCGGCCTTCGTACCGTAGGGCTCGTAAAACTTGTACGACGAGAGAGTAGAGGCACTGCCGTCATCTATTGGATAGTACGTTTTCAAACCAGAAACTCAAACCGAACAAAAAAAATAAATAAATAAAACTTTTCGGTTACGGTTACCGTTTCCTGTTGATATCGGTTTCGTTTCGGTTTTTTACGGTTTTAAGTGTTAGGGTTTCAATTACCGGTTACACGTTCCGAAAACAAATGATTGGTTTCTCCAATCATTTGTTTTATTGAAATGCTAGACAGCCGTTGTATAATAAGCGGTTTCAAGTAGTCCCAGATATTCAACGACGGGACATTCGCAATAACAAGAACTCAAAAACGTCTTGGTCTACTTCTAATTGGTCAAAAGTTGCGCACGTTTCTAGCCAACACTTGGTCACTACATCTATTTGCATTATATAGTTTGCTACCCAAGCATACATGTTACCCCCGCTACTCGGGGACCATCGCATTCTATGTAATAAAAATAAATATAAACATCGCTACCTTGTTGTTCGGCAACGTTTGCAAATAACCCTCAGAAAGTTCCCAGTGGGTGGGAACTTTACAACCTTTACCACTCCACCTCGCGCGGCCGCGGGGTACGTTGATGGAATAGGGTGGGAGGAATACGAGCTTCCCAGCGACTGCCTCCAGGGTTTATTGATTTTAAGGCATTGACGTTTATCGAAGCGACACTTGTGCGCAACGTTTGTCGTGGGACAAATTAGTATTGCCAATGGCAATGGCACCAACGCTAAATTCAACTGAAGAAATATTAATGATACAAGCGCGTTAATTTTTTTGTTTGTTAATATAGCACACGTTTGTATTTTGATACTTATTTATAATAGAAAACATTGCGAAACTAAACTCCAGATTTCGGAAAATTGGGAATTGAATAAAAATAAATTTCGATGAACTCCGAATTTTCGTCAAAAAATAAACTTCAAGAAACACCCTCCGAATTTGATGCAAATATAAACTCCTGAATCTTACCTATAATCCATTTTATGCATTATATGACTTTAAGTTGCATGGAAGTGTATTACCAGACGCGCCAGTCACTGACGGTAACTCTGCGAAATGGCCACGACATTTCAAGATCCCTCCTCGAGGTCATTCTTGAGAAAAGCTAATATTTTTTATTTTTCGGTTAATATCGGTTACCGGTAAATACTTCACAGTTACGGTTACGGTTTTCATAAATTTTCGATAACGGTTCCGTTCCGGTTCACTGAAAACATGTCGTTCCTAAACGGTTTTCGGTTACGGTTTGAGTCCCTGGTTGGAACACTTCCGATCGGCTTAACATATGTCTCGCGTCATTCTTTTACCGAGGGCTTGCAATAATTCTAACAATGGCATAATTACTTATAAGCTACAATTTCTCATAGATGGAGCGCGTACATTTGATCTCGCCGATGTTGAAAACCTTCGGTAGAGTCTTTGGCAGGTCGGATGTGTTCCAGGGCCATAGCTTGATAGATGGTGCCAGTGTCCGCTCTTGTCGAAGCGGTTTCTTTCTTTACGGAAGCGTAAGTGGGGAGTTTCGTAGTCGCATAACTTCCGAACGCACGCCCCGATTTCTTTGTCTTTATCTTCTTGCCGTAAAGAAATCTACCCCCCCCCAAAAAAAAAAAAAAAAAAAGAAATAACGTTTTTTTATAATGTTGAACGTCTAATAATTGTTCGAAAATTAGAATTATGTCATTTCAAATGTTTCTCTCTTTTTTTTTATTAAAAAAAAACACGATGTTTTTTTTTTTTTTGGTCGCATGACGTACACAGCATTATGCAGATTTGATGGCTCATTCGAGGGCTGCGCGATTCGGTGGTTCGTGGGAAAACGGTAATTAGCCGTCTTGGTTTTATCGCGCTCCAAGCACACTTCGCCGTAAAAGAGTCGGAAGCCAGAGAAGGTAACGTGTGCAAATTCTCCTGCTAGATAAGCCTTTCCTTTACGAGTAATGTGAGAATATTTGGAGGTCTCCGAAATTGCATTCCTTTTATTCTTTTTCTTTTTTTATTCTTTTTTTTTCTGTTCTTGAAACGATGAGATCAAAGACGCCAAGTATACGAAGTTTCCACGACACCAAGCTTCACCGCACCCTCGTCTGTCAACAAAGAAATCTAATACGCCGAATCGTGCGGAATGTGTTTAGTCGACACTTAACCGGAGCTACTTGGACAACAAGAGCGTCCTGTATGCGGTGTTCGGTGACTCGTCGCCGCCCCGGTTCAGCTTACGACGTACCTCTGCTGATGGCTGCGAGCCATCCCAGCCAATACAGCGCTCTGAACGTGTCACGTGATTGCTCGTACCGCGCGTCCCTGCGGCCCTTTCCAGAACGTCTCGTGACAGACGAAATAGGATCGGCCTCGATGACAAGTAGCCTTCTCGGCGGTCCGTTGTAATGTTGGATTTCGCGAACTTTTATCGAACCCGAGGTTCGACTGGTTCGGCGAAAATTCGACTTTTTTTTCTTTTTGCAAAGTTCGACGAAATTCGATTTACTGCCCGGTTCCTACACGAAGATTTCGATTTTTTTTGTTTTGGGGGGGGGGGGAATAGGCAACAGAAAGTAGTTTATTTTATATTTTGTAAATTAATTACCAATGTCTGCACGATATAAAAACATAACCAGGTACTTCTAATGCTTTCGTTAGTAGTGAGAACCAGTGAAGCAGTGCATCCAACAAATATTGCACTCTTTCTCCGCCAGGTGGTGTCAGCTCGTTTTCGCGCATGCCCACGAAACTTCAGTCCAACTTTCGTGCAGCTTCGCGTTGCAAGTTCGAGAAAGTCGAACCTGATCGAACTCGAACATCGGCAGGTTTGCGACATCTCTCATTGTAAGGTGAAACGGAGCCTAGCTGAGATACTGCGTCTTGTTTCTTAACCCTATATGTGTTCCCCTTTCTCGTTCGGTTCCCGTGTCGCTGTGCAGACTGCGCAGCTCGTTTCAAGGTGTTGGTGTTGCCGTGCCAATAGTGGCTTACTGCTCGACATGAGGTTGGGCTATCACTAGACAGTGCAGGGACACGGACAAGAACAGAAGGTAGACAAACAAGGCGTGTTCTTGTTCTTGTCCTATTCATTCTGTCCGTGTCCTGCGCTGTTTAATCTTTAGTCTTACTGAGAACAAACGGCCAAAATATTCTTATGTCGCTGTGTTGGCAACCCTTTCGTATGAAATTGCCATAAATGTCAAATTGATATCTTTAAAAGCCTGGCTTTTGACAAGCATACTAGTCGAGCAACCATGAACATTTTCAAGGATGGTTAAAACAAAATACAAGCGTTGAACATTTTTTTTTTATTTTAGGAAAAAGCTGCAACGGAAATTAAGTCCAGGTCGAATGATGCTCTTGGGGACTCATGACCTTCGTTTTCCACCGCGAGTCTTTGGGTTTCCGAATTTAAGCGTGGTCGTACGGACGCAAATGTCGAACCACGTTCAGGACGTCCAAGAGCAGCTGCCACACCAGAAATCGTGGATAAAATCCGTGATTTGGTTTTTGGAAGACCACCGCATAAAAGTGCGTGAAATTGAGGAAGCAGTGGGCATCTCTTCTGAACGAGTTGTTCATATTTTACGCAATGAATTGGGATTAAAGATACTTTCTGCAAGACGAGTGCCACATTTGCTCAACTCGGACAAAAACACATTCGAGCCCGAACGTCAGCCGACAGTTAGCGCGTGTTTCAGGCAAATCCGACGGATTTCAAGTGACGGTTTGTAACTATGGGCGAGACCTGGATCCTCCTTACACGCCAGAAACAAAAAGTCAATCGAAACAATAGACTGGGCCCTGTGAGTCAGCTCCAAAGAAGGCAAAGACCATTCAGTTGGCTGGCAAGGTAATGGCATCAAATGTTTTGGGGTCGACAAAATAATTTTGCGGATTGATTATCTTGGAAAGGGGAACAACGTTACTAGTCAATACTGGATAACAATTCTAGACAACTGAAGAAAGTACTTCAAGAAGAGCTCCCAGGAATGGCCAAGGCACTGGTGTTGCTTCACCAGGACAATGCCCCAGCCCATAAATTAAATTTCCATCGCTCAGCCGAAGCTGACAGAACTTGAAGTTCATAATCCTTCCGCATCCTCCGTATTTACCCGATTTGGCTGCCTCGGTCTTCCACCTCTTCCCGAAGCTCAAATCCTTCCTGGCTGGAAAGAGATTTCTGTCCAACGAAGAGGGGATGGAGGCTGTGAACAGTTATTTTGGGGATCTCGAAGAAAGTCACTTCCGGGAGGGAATCGTCAAGCTGGGGAGACGTTGGACCAAGTGTGTCGAGATTCGGGGGGGGGGGGGGGGGGGGGGAGGGGTTATGTCGAAAAATAATGTATAGCTTGAATCAGATTTATATTGTTTCCTCTTTCATTCGGGAAACTTATCAATGTACCCTCATATAATAGTAAACCCGAGATCAAGGAATAATAAAGAGACAGGACAGCAAGACTTCGTTGCTCTGTCCGTTTTTTTTTTTCCTGTTTTGGGTTTACAATGGATGTCGTTCACCAGCTCGCCCGCATTTCTTTTTAAATTTCTTCCTTTATATATATTTTTGTTTTGTTTTTTATATTTCTCCCCTGCTCCCGTTTTATTTAGAACGCAGTTTTCAAGGAATTATCTGGTGTTTGTCGTTGCAGCGCTGCTGCCAGCTTGCAGATGGCATACCATTTGATAGTGGCACATCAGGCATATGGGACCGCTCTCGGCCGCTGCGAGGAGCGAGCGATCGGCACACATAGAGTAGCTATCGCCTTCCCTTTCCTTTCGCGGCCAACTCCTCCTCGGCGGAGAAGATGTCACATGCGCCAAATGTTACTTTCGTTCTTGCGGGGAAGCCTCCTTTCAGGAGCACCGGGTTCGGGGCGGGACGATACATGTTTTGCTTTGCGCTCGTGGAATGTAGATCTCGCACTGAAGTACGGCAAGCTGGAAGCTTCTTGAACCTTCGGACATTGTGTGTGCCTCGCAGATACGTGTCATTGCGTTATTTTTTTTTTATTTTATAACGCGAGTGCAGTTTCAAAGCGCCCGTGAGCAAACGGACAACAGGACGGCCAAGTCCGCGCCACCTGTTGTCTGTTTTGAAACGGTATAAAAGCCGAACAAAGCCAAATTTGTCGTTAGTTGTTTATACAGCAGGAGGTTAGTCTGCCAGAACATGGTGACATTGTTACCCACTGTAGATAAGCAATTTAGCCAGAGCAGTACGACTGCTCTGGCTAAATTGAAATGGTATAGTACAAATGAATCGTGTGAATGATGACGATGATGATGGGATGACGAAGAAGTTGAAGAAGAGCGTCAGGCTTAGCAGAATTCTTCGCTCTACGGTGGTCTTCGTGGCGCCGCCACGTGCTGCGGACTTCTAGCAGGCCAGACTCGAGCGCCTGGCGAGGGCTTCCAGTGATGCAGGGAGTCCAGAACCCCCGTGGTAGAGCTCCAGGAGGGTTGGCGCCGGTGTTGGCCGGACGGCGGTCTTCGCGAAGCCGGGCCATGGTGTCTCCCAGCTTGCGGTCGAGCTTGTAACCGAGCAGCTTGAGCACCCTGTCGATCGAAGACAGGGTGGGTGCCACTGGTCCGGTTGGCTCTTTGACGATGTAAAAAACACGTCTTACGCCCAGCTGGCTTCCTCTTCTCATTTATATTAAAAACAATATTTTAGATCGTCGCGATACTCTGCTCCGGAAGCGGAGCATATCCAGTGACTCTAGCCACACCTTCCTGTCTAGCCCACCACGTTAAATCTCCTCTTTTTCGTCTGTTTTTTTTTTTTTCGTTTCTCTTTCATGGAATAAAATATGGGCGCATAAGTTTTCTTTCTTTTTTAAATAAATTGGGGAGTAGGCCATTGTATTTCTTTTTGTATATGGGTAAGCAAAAACGTTTGGTTCATACTCGGTAGTTTTCTTCTTTCTGTGAGATATGGACGCCGCACATCATTGTCCACAGCCTGACGCGCATTTTTCGCCTGGTTGAACCACTCTTAAGAATCCCGCCATTTGATTACTATATGGAAACCGGAAAGAGAGAAAAAAAAGAGCAAGACAAATTGTATGGAAAGGAATCGATTTATAGTGACCTGGTTATGCTCGGAATGCCTAGCCTGCAATTTTGTTCCAGGAGCCAAAAAAGGCCGAGCGATTCTGGCAGCGTTGACGTCGGGCGAGCTTCGTTGAACTGGCTTCGCCGCAGGGCTCTCGTGCGCGCGGAGGAGCCGACGTTTCGGGGGAAGTTTTGCAGCTTTTTATCGGGGGCGCGCATATTTTTACATTTTATTTTTTTATGCACCCCACACGATTTGAAATTGAGCTGGAGGGAGATATTGGGAGAAGGGGGACTGGTTTTCGTCGCGTGCGAGCGGGCTCGGGATTAGTGGCGGATTAGCCGAGGTAATCCGGTTCGAGTCAAAAGCGGGCGGTTTGATCGAAGTTGCTAATACCATAATTTGCTCAGCCGTCCATTCACTTCGTGTTTTCTTACGGACTGTAGATACTTTGCACATGCGCCACGGGTATCACTGTAATCTTTTTTTCTTTTTTTTTTGGGGGGGGGGGGGTGTGTTTAATGACGTTTGTGATTAATTCTAGTTTATCGTTTCTGTAATTAGTATGATTTCGATTAACACTTGCAGGCTTACCACGAACTAGTGCACCTGGTATGGTGACATCTTTCCTTGTTCGCGCTCATTGATTTGTCACCAATTTCTTCTTTTACTTTTTTTTTTAATATTTGTGTTACAGTCGGTCAGTATTCAAGCGGAAATGGCGTACTTCATATATGAGTCGATATCATTTTGAGTCACGAGTAGGCTCTTGGTCACAGCAGATTGATAAGAAGAAAAAACGGGCCTGTTATCTTAGCCTGTACGGTTGTTTCTCTGCACTCCAGGCGAAACCGAAACTACATTTCAAGCAACAGACGACGTCGTTAATATGTGAGTCAGAAGCGGTCGCCTCCGTGCTGGAATGCCTCCTACCGTCTGCGTCGTTGTCGGGGTAGCCATTTTTAAACTTCCGGCAGTTGCGGACGCTTTGATTTTTTTGTTTTGTCTTTTTGTTCTAGAACCGTTGCGGCACCGCGACATTTTATACATACATGTGCAGCTTCAGTGGAGATTTAGCGCCGAGTGGATGACGTCATTCCAACCAGTTGTTTTTCGGCGTCGTCTGCTAACTGTAAACGTCGTCTGCTATACCAATTTACGACGGAAAAAAAAAAAGGGGGGGGGGAGCAGTACGCTGCATGATTGGCTACGATTTTGGCTGCTGTTGTCTTTTTGTCTTTCGAGGGGGCGGCTGACACATCCACGTGGCTGGAGTTATTTATCGTCCGCGGGATTATCGCGTTCATTGTTCGAATGATTGGAGTGATTGGTATTGAGTTTTATGACTCCATCCTTTTTGCCCCCTCGCCTCGCGCACGGGTGAGGGAGTGAAACGGTGATTCAATCTCGTCGGGGGTGGAAAAGTCGAGCGGCCGTTATGACGTCATCGCGGATAATCCCGTCCCCCTAGCGTGGAGAGAGGAGGAAACGGGGGAGAGAGGGCGATTGACTCGGCTGCGGCGCGTCTGACGTCATATACCAAATCGAATTTGGCGTTTGGGTGCTTCCTTTCTTCCGACGCAAATGTTTCGCTTTCATTTTCTTTCTTTTTCTTTTGAGGTGCTCAGTAGTGATGTGTTTGTGCGGACTTAGGAAGGACTAAAAGCCGTTCGCTCGCCGAAAGTTGTAGAACAGCTCGATCGAAAACAGAATAGATGAGTTTGGGGCCGTACGCGTTGAGGTGGAATGCGCAGTATCTACGAGAGTGTTTATGCTGTCCAACGGTGAGTCGGTCGTCGAAATGGAATTTCTTTTAAGTTTATGGCTCGTTTGTGTGCGTGACATTTTTTTTTTTCTGCCGGTGGGGTTGGTTAATGGGAATTGATGTGTGCGGAGTGGTGGGCGTTAAGGACGTGAAAGATTTTTGTTTCTATTATTTTGTTTTGTCGAAGGAAGCAAATGTCATGCGGAATTTGTGTTTTAACCTTTGGACATGTGTCACGCAGTTAAATTCGATTTTATTTTAGAAAGATTTTTTTCTTTTGGTTCTTCGGAAGTATTGATCGATGTTGTTGCTAAGGGATGAGCGGCGTTGTGGTTCTGCCCTGCGGGCGAGGGGCTTAGGTCAGCGTCTTGGGTTTGGTTAGTGCGTTTCTTTTGCTTGCTTCCCAGTTCAGTCCCCATCTTTTCCCATTTTGATCTGGACAAGCACCGTACCGGCGTGCGGTCGTGTGTAGAAACGTGTATCAGAACTGCGTGATGCACGTTAAAGACCCCAGGCTAGCTAAATTTCTCGCTATACAGCAGAGACAACAGACGCGAATTGGAGTTGACTAAAAGCCCCGTGTCTAAACATGCACACAGCAGAATGTTGCTTCACAATATGGTGTTTAGTGTCATCCACCTTGGTTTTGTGAGAGGTCGTTATGGGTTTTCGCTTTCATGAATATGTAGACCTTCGTAAAGATGTGCTTATATCAGGTTAATGTAAGCAGAGCCTGAGGGGGAACTGTGTAATTTTGAGTATTTATGTTTTGTTCTTTGAGCTTTTTGTTTTGTTTTAGTGGAGTGTTTAGGCGGCTGTTCTGGAGATACTTATGGAAGTGTAAATATTTATGGGGATATGGAGGTTGTTGACTTAAACCGATTCGACTTATTTTTGCTATGCGTTTTAGGTGGGTTGATAACGTATCTTGGTAGCGAGCTCGCGCTGCGAACATGTACGCTAGTAGAAAATATCCGGGTTAACGTTTGTTTTATTTTGAGTATTACATGCATGTGCACTGAACTATGTGCTTGTGGGAATGAAACACACATTTCGGATCAAATTGGGCAGTTTGAATGTCGTTTGCTTTAATGCGTTTATATGTTTGTTTTTTTACTTTTCATGATATCAAATTTTCGGCTTATTTATTTATGCAGTGTCGTATTTATTAGGAGCTAGTCACACACGTCGTTGCGTGTGGCTACATGTAACTAGGTTTTCGCCAACGCCCAAAGTTTCTAACCATCACTTTATTATTGTATTATTAGTATTATTGCATGCGGTTTGGGGGGGGGGGGTAGAAGGCTACGTATATATTTTCGTTTGCACCGTTCTTCGAAACCGTTGGAGTATACTTTTTCCACCTTCAAATTCTTTTCGAACATAGCCCCTTTGTCATAAAAAAAAAGATAAAAATAATAAAAAAAACTTTTACGCAACGTTCTTTTTTTCTTCTTCTTTCGCGAGTGAAATGTTTCTGTGAACGTTGTTCGGTGACGTTTTCCCCAAGCAATAAAAATAAAGTCTGACGTCAGTCTCGTGTGTTGCCCTCAAAAGTTCGCAGCGGAGTGTTCGCTTTTAGCAGACGACGCGATTTGCTGTGGGCGTCGGTCGGTTTTCTGCAAGACGCACCGAAGGAGTGAGAGAAGGCTGCGGAAAGGAGAGAGGGAGAATGAGAGAGAGAGAGAGAAAAGATGATAGTTTCGGTTCCAAACTCCGGTCGCGTTCCAAAGCAGACGGCGTGAACGCTGCGTGCGTCGTCTGCCAAGCGGAGAGCAAGTTTCGTTTTCGCGCTGAAACTCTGACAGGCGATTTCAGTTGGTGGAGGGGAAACAAAAAAGTGGCTAGGTATATACTGTGGTTGAGATGATTGTTACCGGACCCGCGATGGAGGACGGACTGATGGATTTGGATGGGACGTGCGCACCGTATGATCCGTCAAGGTGAGAGAGGAATGATTCTTGCGCATTTCTGTGTAAGTAGCGATGTGCATTCCTTCATGGAAGAAAACTGGTCTGAATCGTGAAACGCTCGCAAGAGCGTATAGGACCTTTCCAGAAAAGGGTTCCTGGCGGGTTTTATTTTCAGTGTTCGTGCGTATGGCGCGTGATTTGCTCGCTTTTCGAAGCGAAGAACATGCGCGTGCTGGGCTGAGTGCTTGTAAACATTGGAATGGTGTATGCGTTCTACGTATCTTTGACTACGTGCGTGTCTTTTTTAGGCCAACGTTTCGTGTGATGCTATAGTTTTTTTGTTTTTTTCGCTTAAAAGCTAAAACGCATGTTTGAAAAAAACAACAACGGAAAATAGGAAGATGCGATCCGTGCCACGCTATTTTCGAAAAGCGAAGACAATTACGAGCTGTATATCGCAAACATGGTTATATGAAAACGCATATCTGCTAAATTTAAAACCCCCATGTAATTCGTTCTTTTTTTTTCTTCTAAGGTTTGTGGAACTATATTTTGTGTGTGTGTGTTTTGAATTTTGTGTGAATTTCGGTTCGTTTTGCGCAAGCATGCGGTTGGGGCGAAAACCCGACCGAAAATCTCACGAAATTCAGAAGATGTAAAAATAATCCATAAAAAAAAGAGGACTACGAATGAATAATTTGTTAGTATTTATCGTGTACTGAAATTGGAAATATATGGCGAAGCAAATATCCTCATTTTCCGAAAATAGCGTGGAACGACTTTCGCATGTCCCAAATTTCGTGCAATTTTCGTTTTATCTTTGTTTCTTTTCTTTTGGAAATTGCTTTCACGGTTGGTTAGTTTCAAGGAAACATGCGTGACATGTTTTTCGCGTAATCATCGCGTGCCGTGTTGAGCTTCATAATCTAAACGCGCTGTCCCACTACGCACAGTCGTACATCTTATACGAAAAACACGTTGGATTTCGCTGCAGACATGATGGCAGAAATATCTTCGGAGATGTTCGAACCATGTTTGCTTCATATGTCTGCGGACAGTGTTTGTGTGACCAGCGTGGCAGGATTCTCATATAGGGAAGAAACATCACTCAGACACTAGGAAGTTTTAGGGAACCGTTTTCGCACATGCGATACGGTACGGTGGGCCATCCGAACTACGCACTGCGCATACCGCAGAAGACTCTCATGCGGTAGCGCACGCCCAGTGCGTACCGTATCGGAAGTGCAAGAACGGTTCCTAAAACTCCCTACTAGGGAATTTTAGGGAACCGATTTCGCGCACCCGATACGGTATACGGTAGGCCGTCCGATACGAACTGCGCATGCGCTACCGCAGAAGACTTCATGTGGTATCGGACGGCGCAGTGCGTACCGTATCGGAAGTGCAATAAACGATTCCCTAAAACTCCCTACTAGGGAATTGTAGGGAACCGTTTTTGCACATCCGATACGGTATACGATGGACCGTCCGATACGAACTGCGCATGTGAGAGTCTTCGGCGGAATAGCGCATGCGCAGTTCGTGCCTTATCGGAAGTGCAAAAACGGTTCCCTAGAACTCCCTAATGTCTGCAGTCTGTCCGCGGCTTGAGACGCGGATAACTAAAATAACGGACGACAGGACACAACATGTCTCAGGATTTAGATTACGGCGTTTCCTGTAACCAGCTCGCCTGCATTCTTGGAATCGAGCTTCTCCGCCGCTGTGTTGGCCTTCGTGCCTCGAAACTATGCAAGGACGCATTGCATACCGTTAATTAGCGCGTATAGAACGGTTGAATAGGGAGGCTTTGATCGTATATACGTCAGACGTGGACGCGTCGTCCCTCGAGCTGTCTGCTTCTTTTCAAAGAGCTGCGCTTCGGTTTCTGTGACGCAACGTGACGGCCCTTTTTCTTCTTTCGCGTCGGGAACTCTCGCCGACGCGGCGTAATTTCCTTGTCAGAGTTTGATGCGGCATTGTATGGAGGCAATTATTAGCGATATCGTTGTTCTTTTTGTTGTCGCTGGTCGGTGCTTCGGCTGCATTACGACGTTTGTGGACGTTTTATTTCCTAGCATTTAGGTTACGGGCCTTTTGTTGTCGATCTCGTTTGTTGTTGATTCTCTTTTGTTTTTGTTTTGCTGGACCTTTAGAATGGCCGTTTAATATAATGCCCGGTTTTCTGATTGGGCGTGGTGGATCGAGTTTCTTAGAACCAAAAAAGTTTCTTTCTTGTTTTTCTTTTCGAATTAGGTTGCTTTTGTGGTTCCGCGTGTTATGAATCCTATCGCCATGGCAGCAACTAGTGTTTTCCATTTTGGTTGCTGCAACGTGCAGCAAATGGTGCCCCTAATAAAACTTCTGAATTAGAAAGTATAAAGATTTGAAGCTCCGCAGTAGGTCAAGACTTGCGGTCAAGGCTTTGGTTACTAGTATATGATGCTGGAGTAATCTTTCTCAGACTGCACTGAAATCTTATTTTAATGTTTTGAACCAAATGTTTAATGTCAACTTGTATACACTACCTTGGGACGAAGCAGAGTTTTTATGTTTGAAGGGACCGGGGTTGTTGCACGGAAAAAACTTTGCGTTCAGGTGTAAAGCGTTTTTACTGTTTGGAAATGTCATTGTGCAAGTAAAACTTTTAAAGATATGATTGCATAGTAAGTGCCGGGCATTATAGAAAGTGCTATTGTCTGTATTGCTTACGCAAGTGAACTACCAGTACTGCAAGTACTGCTACTACCAGCGTAAATTTACGCTTGGAAATATTTTTCTTTGTAATTAGATGGTAAGGAGGCCACAAAAACTCAAGGTGAGCTCGTAAATAGGATAATGAACGACGTGGGAAAGAGGGAGAGAGGAAAAGAGAGGTGCGCTCAAGTGGTGACGAATTTTGTGCGCAATATTCGGTTCCCGAAATATCTTTTCGTTCACCCCCGCGCCTCACTTCGAGTTGCCAAAAACGCTCCCGTCCTTCCACTCGAACAGTTTGGGTCTCCCTCTTCGAACCGCCCCTTGTTTGTTTTATGATTAGCTTTTTTTTCTTCTTTTTTTTAAAGTTCTACAGCGTTTTATTTGTGCTCAGAACGTTGCCATCGTAAATTTTTGTTTTTCTCGTCGCGTTTGAGTCGACAGGGGTTTTGATATAAACATAAAATACGCCAAAAGAGAGGCCTATTCTGTCAATCAGCTGGTCTTAAAGCAGCGAAGGTGGTTGAACTTATTAGCTTTTTTGTGTTTGATTCCGGGTATACTGTATAGGTGGCGCGGACGTTGGGGTCGTTGGCAAAGTCGTTGGCAGACGAAACGCGCCGCGTCTGTTTGTGGGCCAAACCGAAACTAAGTCCAAATAAACGGGCTTGCCGGTTGCGCCCCAAATTAGACCTCTGTTGTCGTTGTTTTCGTTTGCTTGTTTGCGTGCTGGAGTAAAACGAGGGCGAGCAAGCGAGGCGTGTTGCCTTCGTGTTGAAACTGGGGCTGAACCGAAGATGAGCTTATTTCGGACGTTGGTGTCTTGCGTGTCATCTCTTTTTATGTGCAACATGACTGGCTCGTATTTTTTGCCCAACATAATCAAATAAAAAATCTTTTTTTACCCTTTTAACATGAAGTCAAGTACGCATTACAGCTAATCTCGCAGATTATTATTATTATTTTCTTTTGTTAGAGTGTTATTTCTGCATTGCATTCTTTTGTGATACTGGCGCTGTTGACACGATCCAAGAACCATTTTTTCGTTTCCCACGAATTCTGGTTGTTTCGTGTGTGGGCTGTATCTCTATGCGCCTGGGAGTCTGAAACACGCGGGCTGGATGCCGCCCGCGACGCCCTGGGAGCGGCCCACAAAGCATCAGGCGGCTGCGAGCCCTCGTTCCCATGCCTCGGAAATGCGCCATAAATGATAGTTTTATATCGTCAACTTATTTCCGTTCAAAGAAGAAGAAAAAAAAACTCTGCTTATATAACGTGTTCACGCATTTTGCACCATTCTGATAATCTTCTGACGTACTGTTAGTTCGTCTAAATATTGGTTTCTCATTCTTTTCTCAATTAAATCAACCGGAACGGTCTACCACTACTAAGCGCTAGCTCTTTGCACTAGGAGACACCCCGGTTGCGCACACTCTTGCTCAGCAAAAATAATGCAAAAAGAAAAGCTACGAGTTAGGGTTTCAAGCTGTCAGGCAATATCTTTAAAACAAAAGAATGTTTTTTTTGTTTTTTTTTGTAATGTCGTTATAAGAATTGTCAGGAAAGCAAAAACTCCCGTGTGTAGAGGAACTTTTATATGCCCTTTGAGCCTATAGTGTGACAGGGTAAGGACGGTGTGCTCGCTCCCGTTCTATTGAAAACTGCCAGTAATGTGGCGTGGCGGTGTTTTAAAATTTTCTTATATCGTCAGGTTGGGGCCCAAACTAGTCGTGCATGCAAATGAAAGCTAAAGATAGCGATTCGGTGAGCTTACAAAAAACAAACGAACAGACGGGACAAGGTTCCTTGTATAGAAAATCACTGGGATGGCGCTGGGACAGTCGGCTGCTTTGCAACGTGAAACACAACTGCTGTTTGGGGAGGGGGGGGTATCTTTCCTTTACACTCGTATGAGTTTGAGACGTAATTGTTAAGAAGCGCAACAGGACAACGGATAAAAAGGAAGCTGTATAACTGATCTTTATTTTCGTTGTCACTCAATATATATATTACCGGCGCCAACAAAAACAAGTTAAGAAAGATTCTACGAATTCACATTGTGAAATCGCTGATCACACCATCTCAGAATGGTCATCCCTGGTCGAGGAACAGTAGTTCTTTGTCCGACAAAGATACAGAGGGTGCGCTGACACACTGCAGCCCCCAATTCACCAATATCTTGGGCCTAGAGTATTTCTCGTGTGATTTTGTTTTTGTTTAGTACAGCACAGTCAGCAAAGAGTGGAATGCAGCCACGATCTCGGCAGTGCACACAGAGATGCCCTGATACGACGATATATCTTATCGTTGTATCGGTGCTCCCTCAAACGTTCATTCAGGCAGCGGCCCGTCTGACCCACATAGTGACGCCCACGCAATAATGGGACGGAATAACCGACCTCCTCTACACACTCAACGAAGCAGGTTTTGTGCTTCTTCGGGCAGCTGCGTCCGCCTGTCGTGTTCGAATGGGAGTTTGTTACACCTTGTTACACTAAGCTAGCTAACTTCACGGAGGCTGAACAAGCGACGTTAACCCCCGCTGCAAGCCCACTCTTTAGGGTTGTGGGATACTTTATGCAAGTATGGTATTACCACTACTTTTTCTTTTTTTCTTCTGTACTATCGTTCCATCACTATTTTTATTCTTTAACTTTTGAGGTTGTTATCGGCTACCGCTGATAGAAGGGGTGACCGGGTACCTCGAAGACTTGAATCTTTGCGCCTGATTTTTAAAGCTTTCGTCGATCGTGTGAGCGCATGACTTTGCTAAAGCGTTACCGAAACAGAGATTAATGATTCCCTCTTAACGAGTTTCCAGTGTGTGCCGACGCGAATGGCAGTATTGCCTTGTTCCCCCTAGGTTCGTAAGTCCAGCATACATGCTTCGGTTGAAGGTCAAGCCTCAGGTCCAAAAAGTAACACCCCCCCCCCCCCTCCACCACCACCACCACCACCCCACCGGAACTTCGTGTGTTAGCACCGGGGGTTTTACACTGTCACTGAAAATGGACAGGGTCACAGACACCACTTCATCGAACACATCCGGGTTGCATTTAAAGAGAACCAAAAAATCGTCTCTAACCCTAAAAATATTTACCACCCCCAATTTTTCAAGCTTGCTAGCCAAGTTTCTGTAAAGAGCCACCGGAAAAATGTCGCTGACTACCAACGCTATTCAAGATCCATTATACACTCCCGTCTTCTGAATAAAAATGCCTTCATCGCAAGTAGTTAACGTCGATTTATATAGAATGCTAGAAGTTTCAGAAAAGAGGCAACATTGAGTCCCGCCTTATTTGGAAATGCTATACAACACCATGCTTGTCGATCGTGTCCTCTACACAAGACAGTACCACTGATCATAATATATCCTTCATGTCAATCAGAGTAACCCAGGATGTTCTTGCTGGGGAGACCTACCAAGGCATCTACCACATCATCCGAGTTCTTAATCCGGAAAGGGTCATCAATAGTCAGCAAATTTAACTTCGCCTGCAGGAAGACTGGCTAAAGCCTTCTGCCAGGTACCAGTTTCCGAGACCATAACTCGCAGTGTACAGTTTGGCTTCTGTGCTTTGGCAGAAAAAATATAAAGAGGTTTAAACTCAGCTTTTTACTCATTTCTATTCCTAGGGCGAGTCCTCCCATGTTTAGTTTTTGCACGTTGTCCGTGCCTCGATTTTCCTTTTCGCCAACGTTACGTCATCACGTCGCAAGAAGGTGGACTCAAGCTCCTCTGACGCCTTTGACATGAACTTACCCTTAGGTAATACTGCGAAACCGCCTTCTTTGTCAGCTGGAAGTAGTGGCAAGGCATTGTTTTTAAAGAAATGTAACTGTACTTTTCAGGGGGAGACTACTTAATGTGGGTTTACTCTGAAGCAAAACGTCTGTGCCCTCCGAGACGCATCTGTCCACATCAGACTCTGGGGCCCGCCCAGACACTTGTCTCACCAGTGTCAAAAGTCCAGGGGAGACTTCCCGGGTTGGACGGCAAACTCGGCCCAAGGCTCAGCGGCACCCGGGGCGGCGTCCTGCCGCCGGGTGCCGCTGGCCCTCGTGACGCCACTGGAGTTGAAGTATAGTGCTGAAGCTACACAGCCCTGACAACCTGGCACAACATAGTTGACGCCGTGTGTAGGCTCTGCAGTGAGAAGCTTTCGCTCCACGTTCTCCGAGCTGCGGTCACTGAAAGGCCGGTTCACGCAGCCGTTTCCCTACGTTGCTTTGTGTTACGAAAGCTTACGTTGAGGGTCGCCGGGACATCCGTGCTTTGTACGAAGCGTGGCAGCCAGTTCAAGGAGGTGACTTGCACGCGACATTCGAGACACGGATGTTGCGGTGACCATGATAGGCTGGTTCACACATCACCGTTTTCTTACGTTACGTATACGAGTCACCAAAACATTCGTGTCTCGAATGTCGGATGCCGGGCTGTCTCCTTGAACTGGTAGCCACGATTAGTAGGAAGTACAGATGTGCCGGTGACTTGTGGCATAAGCAGAATTAAGCTTTCGTAACCTAACGTAAGAAAACGTAACTGTGTGAACCGGCCTTTATACGTAGCGCAAGAAAACGTAACTGTGTGAACCGGCCTTTATACGGAACGTAAGAAAACGTAACGGTGTGAACCGGCCTTTATACGTAATGTAAGAAAACGGCGCTGCGTGAACCAGCCAGTGTGTACCCTCGGCCGTGTACCCCTCGGCGATCTATACGACGACCGGCCCTCACGCATGCGCACTCGTGGCCTTCGCGCAGCATCCGTGAGTCATGACGCGTCCTTGCTTTAAGCTCTCGACAGCGCTCGTGCTGCTGCACTCGCGAACCGATTGTCCGTGCACGGACTGGGGGATCTGCGACGCCGAAAGCAACGGCGCGTCGACGCCGAGAGCCGTCACGAGCGACGGCTCGCGGCCGCCGTTCGTGCCGATCGTGACGCCGAGGAACGGGACGCTCGATTTCTCGTCCGTGGTCATCGTCGTCGTCTGTGTCAAGGGCAGGCGTGGCTGTGCGTCGCCGCGCTTCTACTCCGCTCCGGCTTACGATGGACCGCGTCGGATGCTACGGGTCACCCCAGCCAGTCGATGCCACCTAGGAGATAGGGCCTCCGCATGACGTCATCGTTCGTGACACCGCCCGAAGCGGCAAACGCGCCGAAGCGCAACGAGACGCGGTCGATGGCGACGCCGTGTGCTAGCGTCGCGTTCGTTGGGAGACGCTACGAAGACCCGCTGGCAATGGCCCAGCCGCGTGGATACACTAGTGATGACGTGGCGCGGTGGGCCTTGGTCTGCAGAGTGGCGGAGCTCTTGCAGAGGGTTCCTTGCTGCGTCGCTGCGCGCATCCCTCCTTGGAAGTCACGTGACGCTCGCACGACACTGGATTGGCTGGAAGGGCTCGTAGCGTCCGTTGCGGTCCAGCGTGGGGCGAAACGGATGCACAGGGTCCGCGTGGCCTCCCCGGTAATGACCTCAGGATGTGCGCGGCACGAGGGCGTGGTTCTTTGCAGAGCTGCGCTTCGAACGAAAAGAAGACCGTTGGCCTCCGTTCGTCTTTTTTTTATTCTTTCGTATTTTTTTCTTTTTTCTTTTTCTTTAAAACGCTTGTACAAGGATGTAGGGGTTGAGACTCCGTGCCGCGGGTCTGACGGCTGTACGCAATCTACGGGGTGTGAATACTAGATTGGGGGAGGGTTGGGGGGATATGGAACCCATTTTAAATTCATTTATCGTGGTAGGATTTTATGGCGTTCTTTTTAGTTTGTTTTTGTAGGTTACTTTCTGATCTGTTCATTTTGTTTTACGTGTTGCTTGGACGAACAAAATGTAGGGGAGTAAACGAGCTGGTGAAAAGTACGTAGACACGATGAAGGGAACCTGATAGTTGAGAATACATGTGCGCATGCAGATTCAATAGAAAAGGAAGAGGAAAAGATGAGGACGAGGATCGCAGACGGCACAACAACAACAACAATGGCGGCTAGCGCCGCCGCCATTTTGAATTCGGACTCTCGCGGGCACGGAGCCTGCGGAGGGCGATCCAAAGTCCGCCAAAATTGTGAGCTGAAATCGAGATTGCGACGTGTGGAGGCGCGTGAAATTCCATGGATGTTGTGACGACGGGCGAACGGACGCACGCCCGAGACGTATCTCGACGAGCACAGGCTGAACGCAAAATGCCGTCGTCATTCGACGCCCTGCTGCGGGGAAGGGTCAAGTCCTCCTGTCCAGTTAGTAAGTGCGAGTCAACGGCGGCGTTTGACGCTTCGGAATTTGTTTCTAACCGTTGTAATGACGATGTTTTGCCCCCGTGTTGCGCCCGGTGTGTTGATGGAGTGAGTGAGGCTTGCACTGTCGTTCCTTAGGTTTTGTTGACTGTGTATAGTGGGGATAAGACCGGTAATCTGTTAGTTGTACTGTCCCCAGCGCGAGCGTCGTGTACCTCGGTAGCACCTCTGCGTGGGCTTCGAGCGTGCACGCACAGGAGCACGATCGAAGGCAACGAGCGCGTTGGTCCTCGTGTTTAATCGATGCGTCGAATGACGCTTCGCGTCGGGCCTAGGATGATTCGTCAAAGCACGCCACCCTAGGATGATGAGTGATAACGTTCGCTGGGGGTGGAGGAGGATGTTCAAAGGTTTCGGTTATTGGAGTTCTGGAGGCCCCCGAAAAAGGCGCCCCGAGCTTCTTGTCCTTCGTTTTGCCGCCGCCCCTTGATACAGCACAGCTTGATGCTGTAATGAATTCAGCGCTCGCGCAGAGTTGCTGACCAATTTGAGAACTACTCTGTAATGTTTTTTTGCCTACTTCCCAAAGAAGTGAGGATTCTTATGATTGCACCTTACAACCCGGACCGTGCTGTTTTTTTTGTTATTTTTTCTATGTAAGTATTAAAAGAAGTATAGGAGAGTTGTGACATTGGCCGCTTCCTTGAACGAGCGCTGGCTCAGTTACAGCGATGCCTTTGATAGCAAGCCAATGAGCCTATAGCCTCAAGCTGTGCAGCAAATCAACTACTCTTTTTTTTTTTTTTTGCGGCCAGCAGTGTAGATGACTTTGAATGTTTCTTTTTTCCCTCTCGCGTTTGATCTGCCTTCTCTTTGTAGTGCAGCCCATTCACGTCATGGTATGACGACCGCGACAAAGCCGCTCGATTATTTACTGCGTATACCCAATCAAAACAGAACTCGTACCGCGCCCTTTTCTTCCCTCTCACCGTGAATTTTCTTTTTCTTGTATACGACTTCCCGGCCGGCAACAGCGTTCGACGGAACGCTGACGCTTCGTCTTTCTCGTCTTGGGGTCGCCGTTTGGAATTCTTCGCGGCGCAGCTTAACCAAAGCAATGAACAACCATGACTTGTCCAATTTCGAGCACTGTTAAACATCCTCCGATTCATTTGAAGCCCGACCGCAGCAATACGCTACGATCGAACCGAGCCAATCAAACAACACAAAAAGTGCATCGTCACGGCAAAGTACATCTAGAAAGTACTTGAAGTGTCAAAGCAAAATCAGAGGTTATGTCCTTGAGTAAAGTAGTAAGTACGCCAGGGCGCAACATACTATGAAGTACTATAAATCCAACGTACCTTCAAAGTATTAACGAGCGATCTCAAAGAACTCGTCATCAACAATCGTGGGCAATTTCTTCGCGGATAAAGAAGCTCTGACGTGTGTCCACCCATAGCCTCTACTGACAAAGCCTGGCGGGTCGCCACGAGAAGCGGCCGCCGAAATGTAAAAGATGGAGCGGCAGACAACGGATGAGAGGATGGATGGTATGGATGGATGAATACGGCTGAGCCCTTTGGATCGGGCGGTAGCTTACGCCACCTAGCCAATTTGTCTTACCATTTAAGCTTAGAATATTTAAATGTGAAAACTATATACACTCCGCACTGAACAGAAAGTGAGGCTATAAAACCCCCTTGCCATCAGTTAATAAGAAAATACCTAGTTTTCTCGTGCTTTCTGCCACCATTCACTTAATCTTTGCTTGGTAATTTCTACTGTCTTGTAATCCACTTTTCCTTCGCTGTCTCTAAAACCCAATGACTTTATTAAATCTATGTTGTCTTCGGTAGGCATAGGGTGAAGCCCTTTACAGTAGAGTATCAAGTGCTCAGCTGTCTCGTCCACCTCTCCACAAGCAGCGCACACTGTATCCATTTCCTGGTACTTCGCTCTGTATGTTCTGGTTCGCAAAACACCTGTCCTTGCCTCAAACAACAATGAGCTTCCCCTAGAATTATCATAAATGCTTTCTTTGGCAATAACTGTTTTGTTTAATCTATAGCTTTCCAGAGCCCTCTTTGTCTGCATTCCCTCTAGCCACCGATCTCTTTCTGTGGCCTTAACTTTCTTCTTAACGGAGACCTGCTCTTCCGTAACCCCACTATAGCCTAAAACTTTCCTCTTAATTTCCTAGTGCGCCGTCTCCACTTTGTCCACAGGAGAGCCACGTGACTGGCGCCCTGCTGCGGGCGAGACGCCGAGACACACTTCTCCCGAGCGAACAAGTGCGTTTCGGGTCCTCGCCGCTGCAAAAGCTGAGCGCTGACGTCCAGGTTCCGCGAGAAATGGCTCTTCGATGCTCTGTGCTACCAGATCCTCGCGCTCCAAATCTGCGACCGGGCACTTGTGGCTCCGACGTCGAACTGCAGGGCGATGGCTCCCCCCGCCTCTTGCAGGTGCTGGGAACTCAGTGCGCGTGTTCTCCTACCTCGTCCCCCTTCGACTTCTGAATTTGGCGCCGCTTGCACTGGCTTGTGGCACCCAAAGGGGGGGGGTGGTGAGCGTAGTGTTAGGAGGGAGCGTATGACGTCAGCCCCGTACATCTCCTCAGGCAGTCCTCTGATGGAGGACTGTCCTCCCTGATGTCGAGCGAGGAGCCAGAGTTGGAAATGCTGTGGAGCCGCCTGCCATCGGTATATAAACGGAGCGATGCGCCGCCGTCTGCTCGCATTTCTGGTGAGAGTAGAATATCCTCTCCCAGTGTTTCTTCAGAATTGGCAAAGCATCATTTTGGGACGTAAATTTAACGAGACCAAATTTGGTGAATGTGCAAAATGAATCTACAACAAATCTCGTGCTAGTAATTTTGATTTTCCTGAAAAAGGTCGCAGCATATCGCATCGTTGTGAACGCCCATATGGCCGAAGCTCCGGTGAATCGTCGGTAAACCAGCGATTCTTCCGTTAATTCGCCCACGCATCGCCAGCAAAGACGTCAGAAACTAACCGTGTGTGTGTATACAAACCACAATCGTCACACGCGCCACAGCTATGGCCGAACGAAACGTTTAGAAAGTCTCGCTTAAACCGCGCGTCGGCACCTTCGGGCTGAGCTCGCCTGATGCGAATGGCATGACGGCTGTGCGAGCCTGCTGCGATCGGGGTCTGCCTGCCGATAACGCGCGCCCCATGCCGCTACCTGTTCCGTGACGTACTGCAGATCCTCTTGGCGCCGCTGCCGTGCCGCTTCGGCTTCCCGCTCTCGTACGGCCGCATCTTCCGGTCGACGCTGCCGTAGCCGCTTCGGCTTCCCACTCTCGAACGGCGGATCTAGGCGGCGTCGCCGAGCAGACCTTGGCGATCGCGATTCGGACTTCCCGCTACATCTGCACGGCGCGGAGCATTGGACGGTCGGCAACGCGCAAAACCTGACGACATGCTTCGGCCTCTCGCTCTCGCACGGCTGGATAATCTGTCTGCGGGCGACGCTTGCCGACCGCACTTGCGCGCTCTCCGCTAATTGCAATCTTAGGTAGCTATAGCGCCATCTGTCATCCCTTCTACATAACAGCTATTACTTTTCACGTGAACAGCCCTACAGTCTTGAGCCATTCATGGGCTAAAACTTGAAGTGCGCTACATACATGTACCTGGAGTGGACAGACCCACGGCTTTTCGACCCTAATGAAAATAAAGACGCCATAAAGCCTTATTTTTTAGAAGCATTTTAAAAGTTTGTTAAAATAAAAAAAAATTAAGATATTGCGATTTCAAATAGATACGGGACTCCACGTATCCTCAAGATCATACACAAAAAATAAGTACCAAAAAACGAATTGCACAAAACTGTGAAGACACCCCAAGGTTGCAAAACGAGACAAATGTATTTGAAAGTTCAAGAGATGCATTCTCTGCAACAGCGGGTTCTCAACCATTGATGTTTCGCGGACCCCTTGTGGATCGGCGGAGATGACGGAGGACCCAGTTCGTGGTGAGAGGAAGGGAGAGGTATAGGTTAATAATGATAATTATTTAATAAATGAATATAAAGAAGGGCTAGTGTAAGGTAGACTTCCCTCATTGACATGCTCACGAGAAAACTCAACCGAAGATTGAGTTTTGTTTGAAACTCAACCGAAGATTGAGTTTCGAGATTGAGAATCTGAAAAAAAGACAACTTTTATTGCCGGCCTTGACTGATGAGCCAGGGCGTCGCGGACCCCTAGAATGCCTTCGCGGACCCCGAAGGGTCCGCGGACCCAATTTCAGAACCACTGCTCTACAAATATCGTCTGACACACAAAATATGACCAAAACATAAGTAGAGTCTTCGGGAAACATTTAGAGTCAGTAAACCCGTCTCACCGCTCATTCACAACTGGAAGCCGAGTGGGCTAGCGCACAACCAGCTCGGAGCACGTGGAGCGAAAGCTCGCGCTGCAGAACCCAGGGATCCTGGGTTCAATCCCCACCCCCTGCCCGTTTCGATCTGGATGAGCATCGTACCGGCGTGCGGTCGTGTATCACTACTGAGCGGTTGTACCACGCTGGCTAAATTGCTCATCTACAGCGAGTGACTCGTCGCAACTTTAAATGGCTGACCAACTACACGCTCGTATGAACAGGAGTTTTCACAGATCGTTCCGCTGTGCAACCTCCTGCACGCTACGAGATCCGGGTTTCTTCAGTCAAGGCTATCGGCGCGCTGGCGCAACCGCTTCTGCGAACGGCTTAGCCGAGTGCGCGATCTGAAGCTCGATTCCACAACCCTCGATGGCATCAAGTGCGCGTGCATTGTACTGGATCATACACCGCGTTCGAACCGCTGCGAACACTTCCAGTGAATGAGCGTCTACTCTGATGTGGCACGTTTCGACGAAAACGTCGTCGAAATAAAGTACGGCACTTCCCAACATTGGACCCACAAAGATAAGGAGCGCAGCGCCGTGACGATGCACTTTTGGTGCTGCTTGATTGTTTGTAGGGCTGAACTTTCGACGTCATCTAAAGAAGGCCAACGCGGGGCTCAGTTTTGCGCAACTCCCAGCTGAACGCTGACGCGGGCCTCGTGGGCAATGACGCTGCATTCTGTCTTGAGGGCAAGGTTCGTGACGTCACGGCGGAGGGCGTAGGCCTCGCGCTGTCTTGGAGGGGTCATTATAGTTCAGTCGCTTCAATTAAAAAGCTTTTAACTTCGTTGTATTTTTTTTATCAAGACACTTTTAACTTCCTTTTAATATTTTAATTACATTTTTAACTTCGTTGTATTTTTTTATCAAGACACTTTTAACTTCCTTTTAATATTTTAATTAAATTTTTAACTTCGTTGTATTTTTTTTATCAAGACACTTTTAACTTCCTTTTAATATTTTAATTAAACAAACTTTAAACTCAGTTTTGTTATTTTATTTAGTGAACTCTTATTTCTGGGGAAGCCTGTTCTCTATTTTTAAAACTTCTTTATATTAAAAAAAATCTTTTGTTTTACATTTTTTTAAACTTTTTTTTTTAGGGGATTTTTTTAGTTAAAGATTTGCCTTTATAATGTTCACTGAGTAACTCTAAGATCATGTGTGACAGTTTAGCGTGTGTGGCGTCACTTTAATGGCGGCTTCACGCATCTGCGTCCGGGTCTGCCCGCTTGCGACTGCTTATGACGAGAGGGCACACTGGCGCCACCTGTGGAGTAATCCTGGAACGCTTCCAATCTGGGTGTATTTCCCAACCTTTTACGCATCATTCTTTCCCCGCAGGCTCGATATAATTCTGGCAATGTTATAAGCGGGAATTTCACGTCAGGTGCGCTTAGATTCAATCTCGTGAATACTCCAAAACCTTCGGTCTACTTATACACAGGTGGGAAGTGTTGTAGGGTTACGCGGTAGATGGCGCCACTGCACCAGTCTGTTCTCTAGTCGTAAGGTGACGGGCGGGCATGATGCACTAGGTTGCACTAAAACGCGTAGGTGCGAACCGGTCTCAAAAAGTCTGCAACAACTCGCAAAGCTTTGCGCGTCACGTTTTCACGATTTCTGGGGGGAGCAATCGGTACAAAAACACAATCGTACCATGCTTTTCTTTCTGGTAAGGGATGGGTAGAGAGGCGACTGTTATTCCACTCTCCGACTGTCGTCCCAGCTCCGGCAACGCATCCGCAGTGTGCGAGCTCGGAAAGCAGCCCACGGGCTCGGTAGCCGGGCGTTGGTCGCCCCACCCGGAGGTGTCGCACGGGCAAGTTTCTGGAACGACGCTGGACCTCACCGTTCGCACGAAGCAGCAGATTCCCGAGTGAGCTCCGCTGCACTAGAGGCTCGGCCGCTTCCGGCCAGGCGGTGACCTCCGAAACGGACCGCTCGCAAAAATCTCGGAACGCTTCGCGCCGTCTCGCCGTAGCTTGGCAGACGGCGAAGGCTACGGGCCAATAGGCGCGTTGGAGAGACACGTGACCACTCTGTCTCACTGGTCGTGCGCAGTGCCGTCGAAGCCATGGGCGGGAGAGAGGAACGCCGCTTTTGTACCGGATTTTGAAGGACGGGCTCGTCTGAGACGCACACAAGGAGGCCCGGGTTAAGAGGGGACTTCCTCTTTCCCCTCTTCTTCGACTGCTTGGGTTACACTCCAGCCCCCGTACCTTTGGTAAGGGCCATCACGTGGTTCGTCTTCGTCGCTCTGATTGGCTCGAAAGGGTCTGTAGCGTTCGCTCTTTGCCAAATGACGACGGTACGAAGTATAGCGTATAGCGACCACATTACACTGAAGAGAGTGAGAAAAGAGAGGAGGGTAGCCAACAGTCTGCAACATTTTTCAACGCCCGCTCGCCTGTGTCGCCTCCGTCATCTGCTACGCCCAGTACAGCCAGTTCCCAGAATTCGTTTCGGCGCTGCGGAGAGCGCTGCTTGTTTTGCATAATGTCTCTTAAGCTGCAACGGCGGTCGAAATGTGTTTAAAAAAAGAGGTGTTCCTAGAACCCTCTGCATTTAAAATCAAAATGTGTGGACTTTGCGCCAACATTGTGCCAAAACTTAATTCCTTTCTCAGTGCTGAAAATAAAGACTCAGGCCTCGCCACACTGTCGAATTGTTGCAAACTTAGTATATATAGCGCTTTGAATAATATGCTGTATGATTACCATGCTAAGCACTGACAGTACCCGAGAGTTTTTCAATATTTCTCATTGTTCGTGGTCTCTTAATAGAGAGTTTCAACAGATTGTTTTGTGCTCTGATAACGATATCCAATAACGACATCCAATAACGACACCATGCATGTGCAAGGGCTCCGGCCGAGTTTCTGGTATTTCATCATCGGAATGGCAAAAACGATCTACCAAAACTCTTTCACCTCCGTCAAGTGAGCTTGTCACCGCACACAGATGCACTGCTGAGAAGCGACATCCCTTTGCTGCACTGCAGCCGTGTGCTGTGGTGAAGAGCACTCCTTCAAATTAGGGTGATTGGAATGCGTGCGTGTTTGAAACTGAGAAAAAAAAAAAAAAGAACTGCCGTAAAATATTGTGGAAGCACCCACTTCGTTTGAGCACCCACTATTAGCATTAACTAGTAAATTCTGCACATTATGCGTTAAGCACATGATTTAACCAAATAAGTGCAATGTCTAGATTAACCCTGCTTTCAGTGAATGTCGGGTGGGTGCTCCCCGCTATTTTACGGTAAGTGAGTGCTAATGTCTTACAGTAAAAATTTCAAAATAAAACCGAAGCTAGTACGTGTTTAACTATGATATCCTGACGAGTTGCCTATGTCACTGGTCGTGATTTTTATTTTTTTCAACTCGCCGATTCAAGGAGCTCTCAGGTGTAGCAAGAGTTTTTTAATAATAGCCTCGATTAGGATTTGTAAGCTTCACAATACTCCCGATTTCACGGGGAAGTGCGAGCAGAAGTGGTGCATATTACAGCTAATTTTTGTATTAGTAAGAAGCACATGTTAAGGGAAACCTTTCCATTATAGTGTCAAATACATATTATGGTGAAGTTCTCGTAATACATATCGGCTGCAGCAAGTTGCAATCCTTGCTGCGATGCACATTTCACTTGCAAATGTTCATTCTCCGAAAAGGCAGCGGGTTTCGAGGAAGCACGCTCGGCAGTCGTATCTCCTGCTTTTGTTTTGTCTCGAGCCGTGCGATACACTCACTGTGCCTCGTCTGCAAGTCTGTTGTTGTTATGCTTGGTGGAATATTCCGCGGCATCACAATGCGCTGACTCGGCGAAATGCGAAGCTTGACTCGATCCAAGGGCAAGGCAAGCCGCGGGGCGGAACGCCTCGTGTACGAGGGTCGGTTGGGGGGGCGGGGGAGGCATGCAGTTGACTTTAATTGGTTAATTAGCACTGTCTGAAGGTGGAGGGGAGGAAGCTTGCGGCTTTGCGCTCCTCGTGCCCTTCTGGAGACCAGCGTCTGACGTGGGATCTGTCAACTGGGGTCGCGTGTCTCGACGACTTTACGTGGCACTGGCATGTCTCAGTGAAGAGGCACTGTGGATTATAGAAAACCATGTCCCGCGTGCGGGAGATGAGAAAGAACTTTCAGGAGTCCAAGAACGACGTCATCGTGGTGCAGCCTTGGTGAGGCAGAACGGCTGCGGATCCCGTTGATTTTATTGCATTTACTCGCCGTGTCGTTTCGGATCTGTTTGTCCTTTCAGCTAGGGACAGAGTCCGTCTTCTAAGCCCATTTACAGCCTGGTTACTGTCATTTTACCTACAGTCAGTCTGCGGTTTGCGATCCTTATGACTGGGATTAGCTATTACATGGTTGAACCTGTGTGCTTTTGGAAATCAATGCAGATACAGTTGTGCAAGTATAATTATGTTCGGTTGAGACTAGATCACTTGTTTGCACGCTTTCTCTCCCTCTCTCTCTTTCTTACCGCCATGGCTTTTTGACGTGTGATAGATCTCGTGAGTCGTACCTGCGACCTTTTCTTTTCTCAAGTTGAAGAGATGCTGGAGTGTTGCGGCTGCACGGCTGAGATGTATATAAAGCTGGACTGCCTCTGCTTTTGACAGTGTTTATGTTCACATTTTTTCAAATAGCTCGAGCTTAGTCCAGTGCTGGACATATTCCTTTGCATTGGAAAAGGGAATGTGTAGTCAATTTCTAGACACATATCAGAGAAGGCCACAAATTGCGAACACAGTTATGTTCTTTTAATGTAGGAGAGAACCCTGCTATACTAAGTGGAGGTGTTATGAATGATGGCAGCAACAAATCAAACCTTTATATAATGGGACTGATCCTATCCGATTCATGTATAGTTGTGCCCCGTGCAGAAGACAATGGTAGCCTGTCACTGTCATGTCACAGTAACTGAAGAACACCTGCACAGTGTCAACTGTAAAGGAATGTAAACGAATAACAGCCTTAAAGAATTGTGCATTCAAGCCATGAATTAGTGAGGCAAGAATCAAATCATTTTTTTATTTTTTGTTATATGGGAACTTGTTATGACAGAACATAGTTGAAAGCAATGTTGCGACAGCAGTTGCTATCCCCGAATCCTATCTTTCTGTTATCTTTTGCTTCCAGGCTAAATACCTACCAAAAACAAGAATGAAAACAACTTGGAATATTAAACAGTAATACAACATTAATTAGATTTGGCAGGAGCTATAGATTACACAGTTCAAGCAAGAAATGTATCTTGAAGTTTTAAGAGTGCTGTTTGACCTTTTCACTATGTATCTGTCTGTTTTAGTTTTGTAAAAATGCTTGGACCTCAAGGCTGTATGTAATACTGTTCTTCTTGTTTTCAATATTTTCTGTTGGGATCCTGTCTTGTCTCACTCAACGTGAAAGCACAGTAATAAAGTGAATTTGACATCCTAAGTGTTGCTGGTCTACTTATGTGCATTGCCCTAATATTTGTTTTAATATTCATTTGGTTCAGCATCAATGTCTGTCTGCTATTGTTGTTGGCCAGTAAAACGACTTCCGGATATTCTCGGACGTATTATTGTGCAATAAATGATCACTTGGTCAGTCTTCTCAAAACTGACAACCCTCATTGCACATAAGTAAAACAGCAGCAGTACACAACCAACCTACGATGCAGCATGGTGAAACCAATGTTCCTGCATTAACTAACAACCCCTGCAGTTGCTGCATGAATCCAGTATGACCAGTTTCAGCAGCAGTTATGTTCAGCTGACGCTTCCACCGGTAACTTAGAGTGCAGCGCTAAATCAGCACTGGGAACAGCGCTTATGGAGTGCTGACTTGATATGCAACTTAGCACTGACGCAGCTATGTATCAGTGCTGTATCAACACTACTATGCAGCGCATGCGGTCAGCGCTTCATCAGCCAAGTCAGTGCTATCTCCAGCGCTGACTAATAGCACTGCAGCAGTGCTATGGTGCATGTGTGAACAGACCCTTAACAGCACAGTGAATTTGTTACTGTGTGGTTTCTCTGTCTGACGTGGCACTCTCTGTTGCTTGCTGCATGTCCAGTGAGCAGTCGGTGGCGTCTGCTCGTGCGGCGGTGCTGGTGTACGATGACAACAACAAGAAGTGGGTGCCCAGTGGCAGCTCGAGCGGCCTGTCCAAGGTGCACATCTACCAGCACACGGTCAACGGCACCTTCCGGGTCGTGGGGCGCAAGCTGCACGACCACGAGGTACGCCCCGAGTCGGCACTTTCACGCTGAATACATTCTTTTGGCTCTGGGTTATTATTTTGAAAAGATGTGTAACTTCACAGAGAAGATGTAACGTCATGAGCAGATTTAACATCGCAGACAAGTTCTAATGTCACAGACAAGTTCTAATGTCACAGACAAGTTCTAATGTCACAGACAAGTTCTAATGTCACAGACAAGGTCTAATGGGATGGACAAGGTCTGACGTCCTGGACAAGATCTAAGGTCATGGACAGATGTAACATCACTGACAGATGTAACATTGTGGATTAGATGCATACATCATCTTTCTTGTTATATTTAGTGGAGAAGTTCACAACATCAGATGACATAACCACATTACTTGGCATCATGGTGTTACATGACACTGACATCTGTGAATGCATCATACACATTTTATTAATATTTAGCCTAAGCATTGTTTGCTTATCTGAAGTTCTGGTGTAGGTATCCTATTTTGTGTCGTGCTCAAAGTCTCATTTCATCGAGAATGAAACAGCAAGGAAGACATGGCCAAAAGGTGTATGATGAGTCTGCATATTCTTTCATTCTAGCCTTGTGTTTGCTTAAGCCATATAGTTGTATGTTCGGCCTAAAGTATAAATCATTTGGTGCATGGGAAAGTAGAAAGAGAACATTGCCTGTAAAGTGATTCAAGGCTGATGCGTATGTGGAACAGAGGGCTGAATGATTCATCAAGTCGTCTTCGTAAATTGCTTCAGTTGTGCCATGGCTACATGGTGTGCTGAAACTAAAATTTTAATCAGAAAAGCTCTTGTCTGATGAAGTTGACTGTGCTATTTCGACTTTACTCATTTCTTGCCTTATACATAGACGAAGCTTGAGCTGTCCTGCCACAATCTTTTGCTGAGGAACCAAATTTGCCTCCAGATATTTTAATGTCTGCTCATAAGCTGGGGCTTAGAGCCTCATCACAAGCTATAACAAGTTGTTTGAACTAACTAGCTCAACAGAACAGAGCTACCACAGATTCCACTGAACTTACGAGCCTCTGTTCAGTGGTTCTCAACCATCGATGTTTCGCGGACCCCTTGTGGATCGGCGGAGATGATGGAGGATCGCGTGCATGGTGAAGGGAGGGGACAGGTAAAGGGTAAATATAATAATGATTTAATAAATGGATATTACTAAGGACTAGCGTGGAGTGGACTTCTCTTATTGATATACACACGAGAAAACTCGCCAGAAAACTGACACATTTCCTCTCGATCTGAAAAAACACAACTTTTATTGCCTGGCTTTACTGATGAGGCAGGGCTTCGCGGACCCCTAGAATGCTTTCGCGGACCCCAAATGGTCGCGGATCCCCATTTGAGAACTACTGTTATAACCGGTCCCGGTGCCTGGTGCAGGTGGTGATAAACTGCGCCATACTCAAGACCCTCAAGTACAACCAGGCGACGGCCACTTTCCACCAGTGGCGGGACAACCGGACCGTCTATGGCCTCAACTTCAGCAGCAAGGACGACGCGGAGGCATTTGCTGTGGCCATGCTGCGTGCCATCGAGATGCTCAACCAGAACAGTGCGTCTGCTCTCGGGCCCCCTTTTCATTTCCTGCCTCACTGGCTGTGGGATCCCTTTCCCCAGTATGGCGAATAGGTGGGACCTGCAGTGAAGTCTCTAGCATCTATTGCCCGGTTCTTGAAGCTGCGGTCACACTGCTGGTACGTCGTACGAAAGACGGTCTGCAGACGCGACTGAGGCGTGTTGGTTCCTTGTAGGACGTTCCTGTTCCATTGGTCGCACAAAAACTTCCTGCAGATATGTTTGAAGCCTACGTATGTATGGAGGGAACATGCTTCGAACGTGCTTGAAGCGCGTCTGCAGCGAACACTGCATCTTTTGGCTTACAAGGGTGAAGGGAGGAGTCCTAGCTACCTTTGGTTTTAGTTTCCATTCTAGGTGGCGCAAGGTACCACCCCACATGAAGGGTACAACCGTTAGCATCCATCCATCCATCCATGTATGAGCAGTGTGACTGTGGTTTTAGATGGAATCCTGGAGAAAGCTCGCCTTAAAAGAAAGCTTACCAAGAAAAAGCTAAACCGCTTTTTACGGGGCTTGGAGGAAAGCTTGCCAGTTTTTTGATGGACCTAGAGAAGAGCTCACTTGTGATAAAATTTTCGTGTGACAATGGTGTAGAAGCCACAGACATCTCGGGACTTGCGTTCAAAACAAGACGTCCGCACTACCATTTTGTAGCGCTGACGCACAAAACGCGATGACGCATTCCGAAAAGGGTTTGGCACGTCGCTGTGCTTTGGTGGATTACTCGGACCTCTGTGTAAACAATGATGCATGTTTGGGAAGTGTGACCTCCTAAAGTAGTGCTCGATCGGGAAGAACACTTTACTTGAGGGCAGGAACGACCGAGGAAACTTTGGAGCTCTAGGAACCCGTTGAACGAGATTAAAAGGAGTGGGTTTCGAGGATAACGTCGTTTGTGGTCGGAAAGACGTTCACTTAAATCGACCTTAATTCTCCTGCGTGTCGGGGACGTGAATCTTGAAATGGATTACTACTTTCACGCCGAGTTCCACTAAGTCAAAACTTTCACTAGTCCAGCCCTCATGACTACAATTGTTTGTTGCCCGGGACTGAAACCTTGCTTTGTACCAGCGTTCACACTGACCGATCCGTCGACGTGCGACTTTGTCCCCACAGATTCGGTCGCACAAAGGCCGGCCCCCGCCCCGGCGCCCCCGTGCCTCAGCACGCGCCACAGCCAATCTACCAGACCATTGGGAGCGTTGCTTGGTCGCAGGACGACGTCGAGCATCAAAGGAACAGGTGCGCGGTGCGCCTTTCTTTTCTGACAGCGTTTGCTCAGAATTTGTGTTCTACACGAAGTTGCATACGGACTCCAGTCATATCCGACACCACGATCCGATAGAGCTGACGGAGTGGTGCCGAGGGTGCATCGTCACTGCGCTCGTCGTCTTCGTGCGTCTGCCATTGCCGACTGAACCGGTCGTGTGCAGTGGATGCCCCTGCGCTCTCTTCTGCGAGCGATTGATTTATCCGGTGACGGCAAACCCACAAAGACAACGAACGCCGTGACAGTGCACTTTTGGCGCTGCTCGATGTAGGCATCATCGAATCGTGGTGTCGGCTGCGGCCAGACTTGAGACGAAACGGAGTGTGAGCAGATTCGCTCGACAAATCCAGACGGAAAAGTTCTGCTGCACGGCGCTCCTGGCGAATGTTCGAGCGGCCGGCGACTGTGGCTGTGGGTACGATGCCTGAAACGCGTCTCCAACTGAAGCGTTTACTATTTCCTTGATAGAGTACTTCCATAGATCCTTGCATGCAACACAGTGCGCTTTGCGCTCCAGGATCTTGTGGGCCAGGGAGGAGAGTGACATGGTTTCGGTTTCGATCGAACCATACAAAAAAGTTTGTCTTGACACATGCTTGTTGTATTTTTGTACTCGACACTTTCTATTAGCGTTTCGAGGTATGTGGACAAGCCAGCGCTGGGAAGCTCGCGGTTCTTGCTTGTGCACTAGTCAACACGCCGTAACAGCCAACAAGTGCGCGTACACCGAGCTTGCGCCTCTACATTAGTGTTGCTGGTCAGCAAGTTTTTTACTTGTTTTGTGCGTCCATTGACGAAAGGTACCTTTTTGGAGTTACTGTTTTTCTTAATATGCCTGAGTACGCAAGATAAAACTCGGAGACGTCATTGAAAAGCTAAAATCGAACACACTTCTTATCTCTTATCTGTACTGACCCGCAGTACTGCACGAAGTGAAGTCCCCACCCGCTTGCATTCTACCAATTAAATATCGCGTATGCGCATGAAGTTATCCTAGGCACATTCATACATACAAACCGTTTTAAAAAAAAGCAACAGTCGAGGACTTGCGTGAGGAATGTTGCACTGTTTGCGGCCGGTGCTTGCGCTGGAGTTAATACGAGAGATACGCGCAAAACTATATTTTATCGAAGCACATTTTCCACCCAAAGATCACGGATCATGGATACTGCCGACATGTTAGTGGGTATGAAGTTCTTAAAAGTAAAAGTAAATTTACAAATGAAGGCTTGCCTGGGTTTTCCTTTCCTCCCCTCCCCAACCTTTTCACAGTGGTTACGTCTTTTAAGTGTGATTAGTTTGTTTATGTCCTTGTTTTCCGCAGGTTGTGGTGGGCTGGCAGGCATTTTGCATAAGAATTCTCACCTATCTGTCCAGCCTCGCACACGATCACCTGCGCCCTTCTAAGTGCAGATCAAAAGTATTATTATTATATATTATATTAGCGTGAACCCCTATGCGGTGCGCCAAACGAACTAAAGGATTCCAAGTGCATTTGCCGGTTGCTAATGGCCATAAGATTTGTTGTTTGCTTTCTTCCTGACTGAGTATGCCGAGATAATTTCAGACCCACCTTTAAGACACAGATCTTGGGCGTTGGTAGAGGCTTGGTTAAAAAGGCTTTTAACGAGGAGTCGGGGACGCTTGTTACAGCCTCTGTCGTAGCTAGCCGATCTCGGCATTTGCAAAAGCTTAATTTTTAATCAGCCTGAAAATTGAGTGGGAGATATATGATGACATAATGAAAACTTCATAGTAACTTTTGTGCAGTAGTGAACGCAAATTTATTGCGTTTCTTTAACAATTTATGCGTCAATGTTTGGCCCAACTGTGAGTATCCTGAGGATGCGGCTTGTTTTTCACTCAATGATGTGACAAGAAGTGGACGTTTGGCAAACAAAATATGTGTAGGGCACAAAGTGACCGAATTTAAATTGTGGTTTACTGGTACTAGACAGGATTATTGAAATTGAGCTGAAAGATAAAATCGTGGGGGAAGGTGACTAAGCTACGTCTTACTATGTTTGCATACGCACACACAATATCCGACATGTCAGGAACCATGAAAAGTGTCCCGGTCTTCCTTCTATATCGCTCGAGAATGCTTAGAGTATTGTACATTTGTGGGAAGTCGGATAATTGAAATGCAAGCAGCGCATTTGGTCATGCCGTGATAGCATGAAGTGAAGCCGCTCAATCGAAACCAAAACCGAGTGGCCAACTAGTTCTCAGAGTGCACTGCGTGGCATTTCGCCGCGATGGGACACTTCGAATTTTGAAAAAGACTGTTGCAGTCGCTCGATATCCGTGCAATGGAGTCAACTCTCGTGTCATGCTGTTGCCTTTCGCAATCCTGTGGTGGCTTAGCTGCAGAGCGCCGCTGCGGCTAGCTGCGCCGCTGATTAGGCAGTAAACCAATTTTGGTTCTCGCCCGTCATTGGTCCTCCAAGCGTGGGTGGATGACATTAACGAATCAACCTGCACATTTCCTTCCAGGCAAAATCAGCAGCCGGTTCACTACATGAGCACAAATGCAGGTGAGTGTATTGCTTTTGCTTGTTTGGTATGTCATCTATAGTCATTGAATGAGCTTTATGTTAGGCTGATGGGAGTGAAGCTTTATGGTTGCACACCTTTCAACACCGGGTCTAGAACAGAACAATCGCGTATATTTCAGAACCATGTCTATCACTAAGAGTGCCCGTAAAGCCTTGTGCAACAAAGTGGTAACTTAAATTGTGTATTGTGTTGGACAATGGAAAGATTGAACTCCGAGACTCCAAGAGTAGCTCTGGAGTGACTTTACCTCTGTCTCGTTTGGAGGCTTTCAGTTTTCTTAGAATTTTTCTAGATGTCTCACAAACTCAATTCCTGTCAAATCTTGAATGAATTTCTGCCCCTGAAAGGTCACCCATGCCATTCCCCTGCCTAGTTCTTAGCGACAGGGGCATTCAGCCAGCATGTCTTCTGCAACCGCCATCGCTGTCGGCCAGGTTGCATGAATGGCTGCCTGACGACATGTGTGCTCATTCGGGCAAGAGTCATAATTTTGTTTTAATGTAATAGCATTCTTTAGCTACTCTCCCCGATTTCGTGAACCTTTCCGTCCTCCTAATGTGAAATTGGCATGCAGGTCGAAGGGTCGAAGAAGAGGAAGGTTTAAATACAAATCAGTTGATAGTTCAGCGCTGTGTGAGTGTTTTTGTGCGTGTTTGGATTTTGAGTAACTGTCTACCTGTGCGCTGGTTAATCATGATGGCATGCACAGTAGACCATTTCAGCTCACTGTGCATTTCACCTCGCTGCAGTACGCACTTCTCCACATTCGCACCCTCTTCGAAGGACCTGACGACCTTGACATCGTCCTAGAGGTTGTCCTAGACGTCGTCTTTGACGTCGTCCTTGAGGTCGCCCTAGAGGTTGCCTTAGAGGTCGTTCTATATGTCGTCTTTGACGTCCTTGGAGGTTGTCGTAGAGGTTGTCCTTAAGGCCGCCCTAGAGCTCGTCCTCGGCATTGTCCTTGAGGTCTTCCTACAGATCGTCCTTGAGGTCACCCGAGGGGTCATTCTAGATGTCGTCTGTGACGTTGTCCACTAGGACGTCATCCTCGACGTCTTCCTTGAGGTTGTTTTAAAGGTCGTCATTGGGGCCACCATAGAGGTTGTCCTAGAGGCCGTCCTAGACATAGTCTGACGTCGTCCTCTGGGACGTCGTCCTTGGGTCGTCCTAGACATCATTCTTAACGCCGTCCTCTAGGACGTTGTCCTAGACGCCATCCTTGACATCGTCCATGGCCTCGTAACAAAAGGAGGTAAACATTACGAATGCTATTGTAACTTATAGACAACCAACAATAGTGGTTTCTGCAGCAAATTTTTACCACTCTTAGCAATTGCTGGTATGCATGCAAGCTGCCGATTCAACTGTTGACTGCTTCTCAGGCCACCTGTAAAGAGGTCGCAGTTGTTTGACTCATTGGAAATGATTTTCTGCATGGATTGAGCAAATCATGTCTGGTGGTATTAAAAGTCGAGAAATAGCATCCTGGAACATGAATTTGATCTTTTGATAACACTGGTCCTGTATCTTGCGAATTCATAAAAAAAGGCCGGCATGTTTATGGCCCAATTTTGTCACAAATTATGCTCTCTCATTCCAAAAAATCGCCCGCCCAATATTTTTTACATTTATCTCTTCACCATGGGCGGTCTTTCATTTGCGATTTTACGATAAAGGACAAAGTGCAAGTATTAGCTGTTCATATCCCTAATCTTTTTAATGGAATACAGACTGCTCAAAGGTTTCTGTTCGGACAAATTGAAGTGTCATAGAAAGTAATGGAAAAATGGTAGGGCACAGTAGAAAAGGTTGCTTTCGTGCCTTCCCGGACAGAAGACTGACTTACCGCAGACATTATCCAGAAACAAAAAAAAACAACTATAGTGGATTGTCACCGCCAGGGTGCATTTATTGTTTCAGCATGTCCTTAACATAGTACAAGAAACTTTAGCACCAGTGTACTTACTATCTTGCTATTGGGCATCATAGCCGTAGATGCTTTTGTGCCGTAAAACTGCAATCAATCAAATCTCTTGTGTCCAAACTCTGCTATTATTTATTTTTTTACCCCAGTGGGCAGCAGCAGCCACCCGGTATCTCCAGCTTGTGCCCCCTCCCAGGCCCCGCCCCCACTCCAAGCCCCGCCTCTCCAAAACACCCCGCAAGCCCCTCCCCAACCCCAGCCTGCAATGGGGCACCACCGCACCTCCTCGGCCCCCACCAACAACGGCGTGGCCCAGCCACCGGCGCCGCCCCCTCCGCCCCCAGGCGGCCCCTCTGGCATGGGTGCGGCCTCCTCCGCGGGGCCTGCCGCAAGTGGCCCGCTGGTGGGCGTGGCCAGTGGGCAGTCTCTTGGGGGCGTGGCCCCGTCGGGGGACCGCCCCTCCCCACCGCCCCGCCCCCGGTGGACAGCAGGGCAACGGCGAGGACGGGGCACCGCTGACGCTGGCAGCGGCTATTGCAAGCGCGAAACTCAAGAAGTCGGCCAACAAGGTGAGTGGGTGCAACATGTAGTGTCGGTGTTAATGTGATGCTAATGCTTCTAATGTATTGATATTATACTTCGTGTCAGTAGTTGCGTGCAGTGCAGGCAAAGGCAATGCCAGGCGAGGGGAGAAAGGGCGAGCACTAGGAAGGCTGGAGGAAGGAGAGAAACCTCCTCTTCTCTCTAAATGTTCCTAGTGCTCGCTTTTCTCTCCTCACCTGGTGTTGCCTTTGCCTGCGCTGCACACAACCAGTGACACAGAGTATAGAGCCCGTATTGTTGGTTTTTGTTTTTCTGTCGTGGTTTTAAGTTAACATTGAAGGCAGCTAGTCTTCTTACACTACTGCCAGCACACGGCGTTTATTGTTTCTAGCCAAGATAGCATTAAACATAGTGAATGACCTACACGTATAAGAGTGGGCTACATTAAAAGCTGCCCTAAAGGGATTTTACAGCGGAGCTGTTAAGGGCTAGTTTCCCCAGGATCGTGTCCCCCACAAAGAAATGAAGAAACCGAACTCTGGACACCTACCGCCATCTATGAGCGACGGCGGCAAGCCACGTATCTGGTTGCCGCCGTCGCTCATAGATGACGGCAGCCTTTCCACTCTGGCTTGCCGACTTGTGGCCGGCCATTACTTTCCATTGTACAGCTCCACTGGTCTTCCTTCTTCACCAGAGTGGAAAGGCTGAAAGTTTTTTTACTTTGACTTGCATTTCTGAGATGACCTACCCACTTCCCAAAGTCTACAAATCTGCAAGTTATTTGCACAAGCGTCCCACCTCGATGCGAAACACACAATCAAAGTCTCGCGCCCTTTCGCCATTTTTGCGTCAAGAAAAGAGAATGCAGCAACTTCTTTCCTTGTCTTCCCTTTTTCGGTGCAAAAATGTGAAAGGGTACAACTTCAATCACGCGTCTTATATGGAAGCAGGATGATTCTATATATAAAATGTTTTCGCCAGAGTTGACTATAGGTCTATTGGATTCACCTGAACTGGCTGAACTAGTTCAGCAGTGCAGGTACCGGTGCATTCAATTCAACTGGAAGTTCAAGTTCAAGTTCATTACCCTCAAAGGCATTCTCATGGAATGCATTATATGAGGGGGAAACGAGAATTCGTAGCGACAATAACAACATACTAAATAGGTTCAGCATTAATTGCACGTGCACAGAAACAATACTTAAACATACAAAGGAAAACTATACACAGGGATTGGTAGCACTGGTAATTGATACTAATATAATGAGGCAAATATAGTGTACATCAATCAGGTCAGTAGAATTAAACATTTCTTGGGACATACAGAAGGATCTTGCTCTTTAACAATGTCGTCAGTGAGGGAGTTCCAGTTTATAATAGAGAGCGCAAGTGGTGAAAATTTGAACCCACTAGTGCGACCGAATATTGGCTCAACCTTCAGGAAATGATTATGACGTGGGGAAATGTATGAGGAAGGTTTGCAGTACATCGGCATAAAAGATGGCATATTATATTATATCTTATGAAAAAGAGAAAGACAAGATAGTTTGCGACGTACATCAAGGGGAGTTAGGTTTGAAAATCCTTAATTTAAGTTGGGACATGCTGCTTTTGAAGGAATAGTTACGATGAATGAATCGGGCCGCCCCGTTTTGAATTGACTTTTAGCCTATTGACCAGGTAAGACTGGTGAGGGTCCCATATCGTGCTGGCATATTCAAGTTTAGATCAGACGAGGGTTTTGTATGTCATTAGCCTTACATCCTGTCAGGCTGGGCAAAAGTGCCTCCGAAGAAAACCGAGAGTTCTAGATGATTTGTCAATTATATCATTAGTGTGAGTATTCCAAGACAGATCCTTGGTGAAAGTAACGCCTAGGTATTTGTAAGAGGGACAGGTGAAAAAGCAACAGAGTTGTAAAAGTAGGAAGGAATATATGTTTTCGAACGATCGAAAGAGACAATATTTGTTTTTGCAATATTAATATTCATTTGCCATGTTAGGCACCATTCCGCCAGAATGTTTATGTCTCATTGGAGGATTTCCGAGTCACTGGGATGGGAAATGTGGCGGCATATGAAAGCCTTGCTGATTGGGGGAAAGATAGCTGTGGGAATGATAGCTGTTATTGTTCAGATAGTTCATAACTTGAGAGTAGATGATGTGCTTCATTATTTTGCAAGGAATACTGGTAAGAGAGATCTGCCTATAGTTGGATGGGTTATTGCGATCACCTGATTTCAAAATAGGAATTACTTTTGCAAATTTCCAGTTGTCGGGTATTTCTGAAGATCCAAAGAGGGCATGGAAAAGGCAGCACAAAAGAGTGGATATTTCATCTTTAGCTAGTTTCGAAAACTGCGCCGATATTTTATCGTCGCCACAAGCAGAATTTGGATGCAAATGGTCAATGAGTTTAGCAATCCAACACGGAGCGAATATTATTAAATCCATACTCTTACTAACAGGATGCGAAGCTAACGGTAAAGGAAATGACTCCTCGGTAAAGACTGAACTAAAGTATGAGGTAAATATGGACGCAGAGTCAAAGGGCAGACATTATTGTTCCACTACCGTCGTTGAGAACGGGAGATGGATTTTGACGTTTAGGCAAGACCGTCTGACAAAACTTTCGAGCGTTGGTTGATAGCATATTGGGCAAATCATGATTAAGAAACCTTGGTTTACTCTTTTTTTTTTTATGATTTGTATGTTTTAGCACTTCCTCTGTACTTAGCCTAGGATTCAGGAGAATCCCTCGTCCTGGCCAAAGAAAACAACTGTTTGTTTTTATTAAGGAGCTTCTTAAGGACGTTATTAAACCAAGGGCGGTGTAAAGTCCATCACGGGAACCGAGTCTTTACAGCTGTTCGTGAGAGCATAACGCAGTTAGGTGAAGTGGGGTTCCAGAATTCTATGGGTGTCAACTGCGACCATTTTATGGCACTGCTAGAATTTTACTTGCAGTTCACTGCCGTTGTTTTTAATGAACAGTTCTATGTACAGAAGAGTGGTATTTGTATTGGTTTTTTTGTGGCACCCGTTTTGTGTGACATTTATCTTTCTGCTATGGACAAGCGCATATTAAGGGTTCTTGACGGGATGAATGTGGTTAAGATCTTCCGCTATGTGGATGGTTTCTTGGTTATTTTGGGGGAATGTACAGTGAATTGTATGGAACATGATGTGGCAGAAATTGTTAATCTGTTTAGATCACTGTGCGGCAGACTGAACTTCATTTGGGAAATGCCTAATGATGGCAGTATTCAGTTTCTAGACTTGCAGCTCTTTTTTACTATGGAACATTTGTGCTGGAGCTATAGTCCACGAACTAAGAAAGGCCTCCTTTCTTTCAGCAGTGCCCACTCAAAGCTTGTAAAACGTGGGATTGCATCCACCTGCCTTCATGCAGCCATCACAAAAAGCTGCCAGCATAGACTGCCGGTCAGCTTTTATCACCAGGTTGCATGCTTGACGAGTGCCAGTTACTCGAAGAGCTTAGTGAGAAGTGTGTGTGAAAGGCTCATACAGAAAATTAAACTAGAGGGCGGTGACAAATGTTATGAAAAGACAGACAAGATGCCAGTGCTGGTGGTTCCATATTTGCATAAAGTGTCCCACAATTTAAAAAGGTGGCTGTTAGACACAGGGTTAATGTAGTGTTCTCAGCCCCGTGCAAACTTTCAAAGATATGCTCCGCGATGTCAAAACGAAAGTTTGTAATGTGCTCAAAAAAGTTAAAAACACTTAACAAGAAACACCGAATGCGTGACTAAGGTGGTTTATGAGATTCCTTTTAGTTGCGGCCAAGTTTACATCGGTCAGACCGGCCGATGCTTTAATGAAAGAGCACGGGAACAGAAGCTAGCCGTATGCAATATTTCGGGTGGGCATCTTGCGGAGCACTGCTAACGATGTGCGTGTGAAGCTTTGTTAGAGCACACAAGGTTTATTAAGAGAGGGAATGAGAAGACGGAAAGGGAATTAATCGAAGCTTTCTGTATACACAAAGCGGCTGACAGATGCGTGAGCATGCCATTCCTTTATTTACTAAACAAAGAAAGCATGTTTCTTGAGGGCAGTGTGTAATGAGCGATAAGAACGTTTATCAGTTGCATCTGTTTAGGTGATTGGGATCAACAGTTTGACTATGTTTCGTGTTTCGTTAAATCCGTTGGAAGTTGGCACCTGTCCGTGTCGTACATGTGTCTTTTTCGTCCGGTTTTGTTAGCACCTTTTAACCTTTTAATTGAATCCTTGGCACTGGCAACTTCTGTGACCCCTTGTGCAGGTGGGGGAGGCTCGGACACCCTAAAAAGTCGCAGGGCAGCGGCACTGGCAGCGCCGGCGTGCCCATGGGGGGCATGGCAAGCATGATGGACGAGATGAGGGGCACCTTGGCCAAGAGGTAGGGACAACGCTCTACGCGCCACTCGTCGTGGTCCTGTCGAGGCCACAGTTCCTTAGGGAAGCTCCTGGGGAATTCGGTTCCCCATAGTACTCCCCAAAGGAACTTGCCTAGGGAACCAAGGCCCCTAGGGAGTTTCTTATGGAACTCATTTAAAGAGCGCCCTAGGGAATTTAATTTTTAGGGAGGATCCTAGGGAACCAAGTTTTCTATCCTTTCCCCAGAGTTCTCCCGATGGTTCCTCGTGTGTCACTATCCGCAGCGAAATGCATGACTGTGAGTTGAGCACACCCTAATCTTTTTCCCCATTGCGCGTAGTGGTATCGTTAGCAAAATTCGTCAATTCCCGAACTTCTTCATTGCGAGACTGTCCTCCGCTCATACTCGGTGTAGGTGAGGTTTTCCCCAAGTTCGAAAAGTCTGGGGTGGAACAGTATAGACATTTACTCAAGACCTTGCGAATGGGTATTGTCAGAGGTCTTGCAATTCTGTCCTAACTGTAGTCTCTTACATGTTTAGAACAACAGGGAAGGCCCTCTGACAAAGCTCTCTGCTCACTGTGTTTGGAGGTTTCCTCCTCTCCATCTGCCTCCTCCTTAGCGTTTGCTCTGGTTAAGTGGAAAGAGTAGAGGTCTTTGGGGGAGAGAGGTGCTTGTCCTGCTATTCTAAACCTGCAACAGACTATAGACCAACATGTGGCCCTGATGTCACGTCTCTGCGGTGGCGCTGTTGTCGCCACGGCGCACGCGAAGAAGCTTCACCTCATGGGAATCTGCTTTCTGCACTCGCGCAGTTCCCACACCTGGTGTGGGCAAAACGTGGGCTTGTTTGTAAACAGTGTGTCAGTCTATAACGAAATAACAGTAAGTAATCGTAATGTAACAACTAAAACTGTAACGCAAAAAAAGTCTTTTTTTTTAAGGCTAGGGTGGCGATTTGGTTTTTCCCTTCAATGTACAAGTTCCGTCTTGGTGGCAGATGTTGTCGTTCATTGATAAGATTCCAAATTTTCAGATAAATAAAAAAAAATTCGAAAGGTGCTCACCAATAACTTTTTTGTCAATTCGGATTTATCCGAAAAACTCAGAATTTCGAGGTCGCACCTACAAAATAAAAAGCAAAAAAGACGGCTTTTTACAAGTAAGCTATATAAGAGCACAAGGTCAGTGGTTCTGAGAAGACACAACTTCAGTTTCTTTTGAAATCTCGAACTACTAACAAAATGGGGTTTGCCTTTTAGCTGGTCGAGGTTCCTTCAGGACAACGGGTCATGGTACACAGACATTATTTGTTTTCTTTTTGAATTTTTAAAACTCGGGAACATGGTAAAATAAGCTCTGAATTTCAGAGAATTGGGAACCCCACAAAAATACACTCCCATAAACCCCTAATTTTCAGCGAAAAATAAGCTCAGGACAAATCCTTCCGAATCTCATGATAAATAAACACCGAAAACATTGAATCCTATTTATAGGACATTTAGGGGTCCTCCCGCTGGTGTGTTCCTGTGTTGTCATCTGTCCTCCAAATCATAATTTTACAGAGGTTTTTTATTTTTTATTTTTTTGAAGAAAGTGTCTCATGTCGTAGCCATTGTGAGAAAGTGTTGTACAGTTTAGATGAATCTGTCTACCGGCATCAAGGTTTTGATGTTAAGAGGTAATTCGGCTGTTGTGTCCACGAAGAGTAGCTGTGAAGAGGTCGGTGTCATCAGCTTTGGGTGTATATGAGGAGTGATAAAAATAAACAATCTTAGCTGCGTTTGAGACATTCTCCTGCTGTTGTCTTTTTCTTCAACTTGGAAGTTTCTTAATTTTTCAGCACCACAATCTGGGGTGTTACATTATGATAAACAGACTATAGTTTTGCCTCCAGCTTTGCTTCTAAATCAATGTCTGCAACTGGCGCGTGCCTCGTTTTGTGCTCAGAAATCTGTGCTCGAAAATTGAATTCTATTCTTCCTCTTTTCCAGACAGAGCACAAGTCGAAAACAGTCAAAGTCAGGTAAGATATTTCTGTCCAGCCTATTTCTTTGCCCTTCCCTCCTGTTTGCAATTCCTCTGCCGTCTTCTGTTAGAGTGTTCGAGCGGTACTATTGTTTTAGGGCATTGACGTAAGTGCCCCAATTTGCGTGGGCTTTGTGCTCTTGCTTTCATGTCGTCATGACCATTGTACTCGAGGAATTGTTTGCTTATTTGCCTTTGTTTCTGATGCTGAGCTGAAGGTGTCGTTGCATTGTTTTTGCAGGGCACCTTTGATAATGAGGTAAAAGATACTTTGTGCTTTTGCACCCCTTCATGCTGCGTTTTCATATTATTTTAGATTTTTCACTTTTATTATTTCTTTACGTGTTAGCAGGGACGGCGCCAGGATTTTCATAGTGGGGGGCAGCGGGAGGCGAACCAAATGGGGTGGGGGGGGGGGGTTGCTCTGAGGTGCTGTCACCCACGGGCTTAGCGAAGATAGCTTATGCGGTGTGCTCATTGAAAAGGGAAATGAGGAGAGACATGGAGGAAGAGGGGGGGGGGGTTATCACAGCAGGGACCTCTGCCACCTGTGCTCAGACTCACAACAAGGTTTTGCTTCCCTTTTCGGGATGCCTCATGACCTTGACTGTAACTAAGCTCGCCGTCGTTCACGTCTCTGGTCTCCGCTGAAGATAAGCACCACAGAGCGGAATACGGAGAGAATAGCCAACAGGCGTCACAAAGGGGAGCTGCTTTTTCTAAAGTGCTTGATAGCTTACTCGCCTGCGGTACGACTTCCCGTGGATGGAAGTTAGTAGGAAAAAAATAAATAAAAGGCGTGAACGGCTCTAAAGGCTGGACACTCCTTACACTGGGTTTTGAAGCCGACGTCGTAGGCAATTATTTGCGTACAAAGCTGCTTCATCTTGGGGTGGCAGACGAAATTTTAGGGGAGGCGCCCGCCACCCTAGCCTCCCCTGGCGCCGTCCCTGCGTGTTAGTAGAGTTATTTCTGGTGTATACAGTTACTCATTTGTGTACTATTTGTATACTTGGTGATTGACCCAAACGAGTGTGTCAATATTGGTAATTCTATACTTCGCTTCTCTTTAACCCCCTTGCCTACTAATAATGAGTCACAAGTGTCACTTGTGCCACTGTGCCACCCCTTACGAACCATGTGACTCTCGTTTCGGTTTCAGTGCTTGTTAGGCGTGCTCTCTGGCAGACGGCAAAACCACCCCTGTTGCTCCATTTACCTTGCGTAGTTTGCTCCTTTGTTTTGCCGTTTGACAGGGAGTGAAGGCTCCATTTACCCAAAAAGAAAAGCAGTCGCTTGTGAGCGTTTGTGCTAAAACAACATGTCTTTGGTGTGGAGGTCTGCTTTAGCCGGCAAAGAGATACAGTAGGACCTTGTTTTGAAAGGGATTAAAGGGGTGCTCCGGCCGTTTTTTGAGCTACCTAAACAAATTGCATTTTCTGACTACCGGCTTCAGTCGTCGCGGTATGCTATTTATTTTCTCCAAATTCAAAATAGCAATCGAGAAAACCGTAAATGAAGTTGATGCCGAAACCAGCATTCAAATTTTCGCGTGCTCTTCAGTGGTGTGACGTCACACATGGTAAAGACTTTCAGGTCGTGCATGTAGTCTTAAACAGAGTATGTCAAGTGTTTTTTGCGTGCTTCTCAGTGAATCAGTTACCAGACATTCTTTTCCCACCATCAAACGTCTTGCAATCAGTTGGGAACATGGCTTACTGCCCCCTTTGTACCATTTCTGTCGTCACACTTCAATGTTGCCAGTAGGGGCTCCCAGTTTGAAAACACGATGAAAACGAAATTCGAAAATTCAATAACTTCGCAATTTTTTTTCTTTTCACACAATACTTGGGGAACTTGTGGAGCCATGTCTATCGGTGGGTTGAGCCGATTTTGAAGCAAATCAACGACCATGAAAAAATCGCCCGGAGTACCCTTTAATGCTCAGGCATATGTGACGACGAATCCTTCGGCCTTTCTGATTTTTGGGAATCGGACGATAGTTTGATGGGCAGTGACAGGAGTGATGAAAACAATGTGAATCGTGCAAGCATCCCATCAACTTCGGCGTCCGCACGTCAGTGGGACTCTCGGACCAGAAGTCCTGATTTAGAGCAAGATGTGACACCTGGAAGTAGAGGAAATGTTTTTGTCTTATTTTAATTGCAAAATGCCCGTTTAAAATAAAATTTTGCTGTACTTTCTTTGAAGAAAAAAAAATGAGGAGGCAAGGGGTTAAGTGTGAGCGCAGCAGAAGCTACAAGGTCGAGCTTCGGGCTTTCAGCATCCCTACTCAGCACACGCGCTCGTGCAATGCGAGCGAAACTTGGGACAACATGCTCCTACTTGTTGTTTCGGTTTCGCTCTCATGCAAAGCAAAACAAACTATGGATATTTATTTTTTTTTGGCCAGATCACTCGGGGAGGTTTGCTAATATAATTAAAGAAAACATGGAAGATTTTGGGAATTTGTGTGGGGAATTGGTGAAAACAAAGTGAACCACTATGCTGACGATTGGAAGCGTTGCAGCGTGAGCCCATCCCATGAACTGGGATTCTAAAGCATGGGCTCTCAAACTCTCTGACCTCGACGCATCCCTACCTCTCCCGATCGACGACGAAGGGATTCCTCTCCGGTCTCGGCATTACATTAAAGGAGTGTGGAAGCCTACAGGCCCTCTAACCAATAATGCACATGCTAGGGAGTGCTTGGCCTGTAGTCATGAACCAATGTTTTGTTCAGATCTTCTAAAATAGTGCTTGAACAGGAGAAATGCTTTACACAGGGCCAGAGACGGTTGAGGAAATTCGGGAGTTTGTGTAGGGATCTGGGACTCCTGAGCGTAGTCTGGGGAACTCCTGAGCGTAGTCTGGAGAACTCTGAGGTCGTTGGGGAACCCCTGGAGGGAGTCTGGAAAACTCCTGGTTCCTAGGAGCCGAGTTTGAGAACCCTGAAAGGATTTTGTCTCCTTCCCTCCCTCAGGATGGCGAAATGTCGTCCGACTCTCGGAAAAATTGGGACAAGCAGGGTTCCACGAACGGGACCAGCCCAAGCAAAGTGGCTTCCAGTGGGGCCGAATCACCCAAGTCAGGAAGGGGGTCAGTGACTCTTTTACTACTTTTTACTCTCCTTGCCTTGTTCTCTACTTGCTCCCGCATGTTTACTACCTTCGTGTTCCCTTCCCTCAACCGTTTACGCAGATATTTCCAGGTCTGATGTAGCTTTAACTTGGAATTGGTGAACAAATGCGGGAATAGACAAAACATGAGTGATTCAGTTGGTGACCAACGAACATAGATCCATCTAGTAATCATGACCAGTGGGTATAGTGAAACATGCACTTAAGACAATCCAGTCATGAGTGCAAAATATCTGTGGTGTGAAAGATATTCAACTCATGTGGACAAGACTACACATATTCTAGGGTCTGCACAAAACGTGCACCAACTTGTGAGAATAAGTAGTACTTAATTAGAATTGTAGTGTTGTCACAGGCAGGTTGTGCCATTAGTGAAGCTACTGAGCATACAATCTTGTTCTGAGCTTGGATTGTGCTAAGCTTTGTTGGAGGGCACATGTGGGCCACTGTAACATCTTCACCGCTCTGACTTTGTTGTGAACTGGCTTTCTGCCTTTACTTCATGCAGACGTGAATATCTGCCAGTCTCACCTTTACATGGTCTTAAGAACGTGCCTTCGTGAATGTATGCTCTGCTTGGTCTTTCTTGGACCCTGAATGTTTTACAGTGATAGCTTTTAATGGGCTCTTCTCAGCACTGGAAATGGTGTCCATTGCTGAGGTTCAGTGATGTGATTGCTGCACCATTTGCGCCAAACTGCGCCATAGTGCTTACCCTGCTGCGTCCTGCTACATTTTACAAAATGCGAGGAATATTCACCAACATCGTTTCAAAACTTAATTTCACTTTAATAATACTCAAAATAGTTCAGAGCTCGCTACCCGGCCAGATTGTTACGATATACTTATGCAAGCTTTCATAACTTTTGATTATTGCCTCAAATAATGTACTATTCGATTGCATTTCGTTTAAAAGACTGACAGTACTCAGGAGTATCACAATAATTCTCATGTTTGTGGTCTGTTCCGGAGGGTTAGTTAGTTTCCTTGAGGTGCACTTCTCACTGCACACTGGTGTACTGGAGAGATAAGACAAGGGCGGTGTAGGCATCGCAATTTTGCGGGTCTTGCTCCTCCAGAGCAAGATGCGACACAATTTCTGAATACAAATTCGGCTTGTATGATAGACTGTGTTATCTTGGTGGTACCTCTTTCCAATTCGAAATTTAGCAAGGATGCTTCGGTATTGTGAGAATATTTATGTGCACTCTTTTGTAGGTTTATTTTTTTTTATGCCAACTCTTTTGTTTAGTTGTCACCTTATATATAGGTGTTTTAAATTAGAGCTAAATTGTCAGGAGTAATGGATGGAAGCTTGGGGAGAACCTTAACTAGTTCTGAGGGAGTGTTCTTAAGAAGGCATATTGAATGTTCACACGCCCATTTTTGTTATAAAGTTCTACATATAAAATGTATTTGATGTTCATAATCAAATGAGAAGTATTTTGTTTTTTATCTGAATTATAAATTGCAGTTTATAACAACCTCTAGAACTTGAAGGAAGCATTAATTTAGGTGCTCAAAATGATTGCATTATAGCATTATTTCAGTGGAATTCTGTACCTAAAATAACCATTCACAGTATTTCCTGCTGTCTTTCATCAGTCATCTTCTTGTTACCGTGTCTGGTGCTTCTCCACGCAGCTAAACACTAGTTGTGTGTTTGAGGGAAGCGCTCCTGCTGTGCAATTGATGCTAACAAAGGGTTGCACGTGAGTGAGAAGGCAAAGGAGACATTTCTTTTTGTTGGACAGGCCGGCGCATTAATTTTAACATAATATTTGCAGTGCTACGAAGGGAGATGAAATGTGTGCTCATGCTCCAAAAATTCTTTTTGCTACTCCAAAATTGACTTTTGGCTGCTCCAAGAGCCACTTCTAAACGACTCAGACCGATCACATCACTCATGTTGTAGTTGCAGTAGTTGTTGTTGTTGTAGTAGTAGTAGCTGCTGTAGCAGCTGCTGTAGCTGTAGCTGTTGTCGCTATTGAAGTTGCTGTTGTAGTTGGCACTGTAGGGCGTCTGTCGTTGGTGTTGCCGAATCCTTGAAAAGGATTGCCTGCCACCCGCGGCAATCGAACCCGCGTCCGCTGCGTGTGAAGTGGAAGCGTTTACCCTACCCCTGAGCTACGCCTCAGCATTAACAACCAGCTCTATACTTAGTGTTTTTGTAGTATCCGATGCCCACTGCATGCATTCTCAGAAGAAAAGATTAGCCAATAACAAAATGTTGTTGCGGCACTGTCAATGCCAAGAGCTCAGGCCGGGAGACGTGCTTTCACACGCTCCGGAACAATAATACAATAGGGTCTGGAACAAAATGGTCGGATGTCTATTTTGTTCCAAATGCTTTTGTTGACGCTGCCACTGTGCGTGAACGCGGTGCTGATACCCAATGACTTCGCTGTGACCTAACTTGTAAGAACAACACACACACATGCTAGGGAGGAAAGTTGAAATGCTCGAAATGCGAAAAAAAAAACGCGAGGGTTCCAGCCGTAGCACAATGTTTTGCACCTTTCAGTGAGTGCGGTTTACTGCCGACCCTCAAAGAGCGTGCGAGGCCTTTTTCTTTTACTCCCCGAAAAGAGAAAGCAAGATGAGAATTGTCTAGGTATATATTTTGTTTCTTCAGTGATGTTTTGGAATTTGTGCTCTAAGGTTGGCGCATTCGTCGGCGCGACAGAAACGAAGGAAACCAGGCATTGGTGCAGAGAATTTAATTCTTGCCTTAAAACGAGTGTTGTGCAAATATTCAAATTTTCAAATTGTAGTTTCGAATAATACGCTATTCTATATTCAGCTTTGAGTTGAACTCTGATATTCATATTTTTTAAAGTGTTAACCGTGGCAGGTTAGCCCCGTTCAGGGCGCTTCTTACTGAGCACCGGTGCACTGAGGACAATCAAAACCCGCAGAACTCGCTTCCTCAGGTGTTGCTTCTCCGCAGTGCAGCGGTGCTCGGTAAGCGCGCTCTACGAGGCTAACCCGCCGCAACCAACACTTCGAAAAGTACAAACATTGCAATCACGTTCTTAAGAGGAAAGCCCACTTTCAAAGCGGGATGGTGCATGCGCGCGCGTGGTGTGTGTAAAAAGAAACTGGAACTTTGCGCATGTTGATATCTACGCTAAAGTAAAAATTTCAAAATTAAACTGTGGTTATTATGCTGGACTATATGTTACGCAGATATTTTGACAACCTACGTTCATAAATCATGATTGCCTTTTTTTTATTTTCTAAAATTCAAAATTTAATAAATGATATTTTCTAAATTAAAATTTAATAAATAAATTTTCTAAATTCAAAATTTAATATATGATATTTGCATACAGCAAGACGATTTATGTGAAATGCATCGTTTACTTGCCATTTCCATGTAGGCAATGGACTTTTTGAGGTCACAGTTACAAATATAGCTAGATTAAAATTAACTTCGTAACTTAGATATGGACAAGGAGAAGCTTCAGTTCAGATTGGTTTTCGTTTAGGCATGGTGCAGTAGTGAGAAGCTTGGAGAAACTATTCAATATTCAATTCGAAAATATTTGGCTAAAACCACTATTCGCTTCGAATCCGCATCGAACTCAAAGTCCACTTTTCACACATGCCTACTTAAAACCTTTCTATAAGTGATGCAGGATATGTGGACTGTTTGCATGTTTGTACAGCTACAAGGTATCGCTTCTTCCTTCAAAACCTTGAAATGCTTTGCTTCCAGTGGTGTGTTGATAGATGGTGTGCTTCCCAGGTTAGGTACAAGCCTAACCTGTAAAGCACAGCATAGAATGATTGTGGAATGACCTTCGTTCAACCTTGACTCAATTTTGAATATGTGTTTTTGCTCTTGCAACTGGTGTAAACTAATGTATTGAATAATGCATCTGGACTAGGTTTTTCAGGAAGCTTAAAAGGGGACCAGAGCACCATCTCAACACCCGTGACCTTGGAATGACCTTGGTTCAACCTTGACTCGACTTTGAACTGATGCAGGCAAAGGATAGGCTCCCTGGGTGACACAGAGGCCCTGAAGGTGAATGGGGTGGATGCCTTCGACGTGGACAAGCTGAAGCAGGAGATCATGACTGAGATCCGCCGGGAGGTCAGCAAGATGAAGCAGGACATCATCGAAGGTGAGAGTGGTGCATTGTCTTTGCCAGCTGCACACCTTGGTGCACAAACTGCTGTAATGCCTTGTTAAGGCTGGTTCAGACCTTTACATCTTAGTGTGACCTACTGCCTTACGACCACATATGACTACTTATGACAAAAATGTTATCTTGTCATAAGCTACGGCAACCAAGTGCAGCTCTTGGTAATGGAACGCAGAGGGTTGCAGAGCTGTCTGTCGTGCTCAAATGTAAGTGTCTACCCCAGCCCTTGTGAATTGAAACTGAAGTGATTCGTTAGCCTGAACCAAATGAATGATGGTTGAAGGACGGACCTCTGGCTTTCGAGGGGCCACAAGAAGCGTAATTTCTTTTTAGCGGTCTCGGACCCCAGTGAGAAATGGTGCGTGAAATTCCTGCATGCCTCAAACACTTTGTGCGCTATATTTCTCTTCTAGCCATTGTTGCGGTAAGCATGTCCCAATTTGGGTTGACATAATTCCTGCGGAGAAGGAATTTAGTTAATAGTTACTCTGTTGTAAAAACCGCAACTTGACTTTAGGTCGCTTTCAGCTAAGTTTAGTGTTCGTGATAAATGCCACATCACGATCGGTGCATTTTTCTTAAATGCAAACTTATCCAAACTCGACTGTGGTTTGAACACATTATTATTTTCGTTCCAACTTTCGTTTTGGTACTCCTGCCAATATTTTTGTAGCATTTTCTCAATTTGCCCGTCACGCCGACCATCACAACATATTTTTTTTGCACTGGTTTCTATTTGGAGCTTTGGACAGCGTTGTAAACGTTGTAGCCGTCACTCGAGAGAAACATCTTAATATCCTCGCTGTGTTTTAATGGGTTTCTTGCATCTTTGCAGCTATCAAGGTAGAACTGAACAGGAGATAAGGGTGGCGACGCTGGGCGTTCATCCCTCTGCAAACTGTCCTCTACTTGCGAGACGCCACGTCTCGTCGGCGTCGCCGTTCGTTCCATCTTCGGTCGCCATCTTCGTCACGAGAGTCAGGGAGGACTCTTCCGTCTTCCGCGCAAAGGAACAACATGTGCCGCGTCGTCGACGCCTTCGGTCGTCGCGCGTCTTCTTATTTTTCATTTCTTATTTTACGACCGACGCCGTTACTTAACTTCGGAACGCACTGAGACACAAACGTTTCTCTCAAAAACATTGCGAATGCCGGCTCGGTCTTGCGAAGGAGTCGCTCACCCCGTAAGCCGACATAACTTACTGGCAGTGCATTTCAATTCAATACCATTAGCGCTTTTTGTTTTAATTTTTTACATTAGATAGATTTTTTGACTTTTGGAGCGCTTTTTTTTTTTTTTTGTGATATTGTGGATGTAGTGGTTGGAAGTGTCTTACGGAGCCGTCTCGGCATCTGACACTTGCGCGTCCCCGGAAGTGAACAACTGATTTTTGCAACGAATGTATAGTACTTTCTTTTTACACTTCGTCACATCACCTGCTTTCGTAATCTTGTTTATCGGTGCCTGTTGCTTCGTAAATTATGACTGTATGCGAGCTGCAAAACTAAAGAAAGACGGTTGACGAGGGCACAAAGCACAATGTATTGTACCTTTCAGCAAGTGCGGTTTACGGTCGACCCTCCCAAAGAGCGTGCGAGACCTTTTTTTTTCCCCAAAAGGGAAAGAGAGACGAGGATTGTCGATATTTTGTTTCCTCTTCAGTGACGTTTTGGACTTTGTGCTCTGTTCTCTTGGTGAACGAGGTGCGTGCCGTAGTGTCTGTGGCGTCGCCCCGGGCGGCGCTTTGAAACTTTTTTTCTCATATTTTTCTATTGGGTTACGAGAGTCGGCAACCGACCTTTGAAGTAAAGGCGTTTTGCGGACGACGGTCCGTCTAAGGTCGGTGCTACAGAAACGAAGGAAACCGGGCGTTGGTGCGGAGAATTTAATTCTTGCCTTAAAACCTTTCTATAAGCGAACGCGGGATATGTGGACTGTTTGTATGTTTGTACTGCTACGAGGTATCGCTTCTTCCTTCGAGTCCTCACAATATATAATAGCGTTTTCCTCCCCTGCATGAGCCGAAAGTGTCAGTCAGTATATTGTAACGTAGTGTAACGGACGCCAGGCCAGGACGGAACCCCCAACTTGTAACGCATGGTCGTCCCGCGCTCAGTCTGTGATGTTTGAACGAGGGGGTGAAACTTAAGCTCGTTTTCGGCTGGCCTTCAGTTCTCGTTCACGGGCCTTCGTATAGAGTACTCCAGCCGACGTTTGTTTTTCTCTCGGCATCGATGGACAGTTTGCTCAGCTGTAGTTTAGACGAGGGACTACTGACAGTTACGACGACGGTTGAACGATTCACCTTAGTATCGTTTTTTCCGATTGGCTGGATTGCATGTCGGCATGCCAGCTCGAATGTTAAGTCTATCTCTCTTGCTGGCGAGAGTGGTTTTCGGCGATTGTCACGCAGTACCTTACGAAAAGATTTCTTTTTTTTTTTTGTTCTTGTGAAATGTTTTAACGGACGTGCAGATTTCTTTCGGCTTCAGTTTAGTCTCGGTTTCCGATGGGGTCTGCGAACAGTCCTTGCTACAAAACCGGCCTGTACATAAGGTTGCCATAGGCGACCGTTCGGGAGCTTAAAGCGTCTGCTTTGCTTCGAGTTGCACCTTTCCCGTGGCTTTCTGTACCGCACGCCTAGGCATGTTCCTGTTTTGTCTCAGTATTACTGCACCACTTGCAATCGTGGATCATCGGCACTTGGCGCGAACCCGACTCCTGCCCCGGCAAGGGTCAGGTTCTCTTTTAACTAGGTTGTTGTTTGTGTTCGGCACCGCAATACGTGAAACGTGCGACCCAAGAAAAGGGTGCAATCGTTCCGTTCCTTTGCTCGAAACGAGACAACGTAAAATTGCAATTCCAATTTTTCCTGCGGAGACCTTTTTAATCTTTTACTGTGGGCGATGCGAGTTTTGCCTCAATCAAACTGCTTTGAACAACTGTCGTCTGTTCTTCGTTTTCGGGAGTGTGCAGAAACATATCAGGGTTTATTGGCGAGGCATCCCGTCGTGGTTCCGGAACCGTCAATCAAATTTCGTTGCTCATTTATTTTTATTTTTTTATATTTTGTGGTTTTATAATTGATGATGGGTTAAAAATGCTTCCACCATGGAAAGTTCACTCCAGGGCGAGGAATTTACCGAATTCTTAACCCTTCGCCGACCATACATGCGTTTTGAGTTCCCGATGCCGAGTTTTTCGTAGATTTGTGGTCACGCGTGCCGTATTGCGAGCATTACGGAGTATCGACGCACAGATCGGCGAATGGCAATGGTTCGTCCTTTCTCCTGGCCACTATGCATTTCTCAAAGGTGCACACCCACTCCATGTTCACCGTACCACCGTGACGCGTCTCGCCGAAACGAAACGGAGCTGAATTGCGCATTCGGTTTTCACGTCCCCGGAGTTGTGGTTGTTGCAGTCGCTCGCAAGGTGAGAACGGTGGGGAGGAGCCTCAGTCCATTCTCACTCTGCTGGCGACTACAGTAGGTCCTTTGTCCTAGTCTGCCTTCCCATTCCACTTTCCTAGACTTTGATACCAGACATCATCCCCCCCCCTCCCTCCAAAGTTCCTCTGCCCGTTTCCCGCAAGGTGCGTATGCGTGTTTGTGTGTACATGTATATTTGAGATTTTTGTGAACGGAGTGGCGTTTGTGCTTTTGGCGTTGGAAGGACGCGGGGCGATTTCGCCCCATGCTGTCGGCTCGGAGTCCTGGGAGAAGTGCATTTGGCAACTTCCGTTCTTCCCAAACTCTTTTTTTTTTGTTCTTTTTTTGCAGGTCGTGTTTGTATAATGCGGGGGCTTTTTTAAAGAGAAAGTTGGGAGTGCGCATAATGAGGAGGAAGGGGAACCATGTGAATAAAGACACGAATCAACAATGTGCAACGGTGTCAGTTGTGCTTACCTGAGAGGACAGCAGACTCAAGTTTTGTGTGGCTTGTTGTCTCTTGCTTTCCTTCGATCTTGGGTGTTCTCGCTGTGAACTATTCCACTAAACGAAAATGTGAAGAAAGAAAAAAATTCCCGGTTCCTTGCCGTGTTTTGCAAATCAAACTGTGGCAACTACACACTGTGCTTAGCTAGAGTAACTGTATGCTTCGCTTGTAGAGCAGATGATTGCAATGGTGCTCCCAGGGCAACGATGTTGGATCCAAGGTGCACTGCGGGAAGCGACCGTCGCCCCTGCAGGAGGTGCGGATGGCATGGCCGTGAGGCGGCGTGCTGCGGCGTGCGGAGCAGAGAAGATATAGTGCGGCGACACGCCGCGCGTGCGCCGTCGTCCCGTCATTTGTCCCCTGTTTTCCTCTATGCCCTCGGTAGAACGTAGTTGCCGACGAAAACGTCTCCCCTTCGCAAGACGTAGCTGCGCGTTTTGTTGCTCCGAAGTGCCCGGATATGCCGGTCGCGTATCACTCCGCGAATGCCGCAGATGCGAGCCACGCGATGGTCCTCCGTGTCGTCTGCTTCCCAGACTTTGGAAACTTGTTTTAAAACAGCGCTCGTGTTATAAAACAACGCAATTATACTAGGTGTTGGGTAAAGGACATTTAAAAACTTTCTGCCTTTCCACTCTGGTGAAGAAGGAAGACCAGCGGAGCTGTACAATGGAAAGTAATGGCCGGCCGTAAGTCGGCGAGCCAGAGGGAAAGGCTGCCGCCATCTATGAGCGACGGCGGCAACCAGTTACGTGGCTTGCCGCCGTCGCTCATAGATGGCGGTAGGTGTCCAGAGTTCGGTGCCTTCATTTCTTTGCGGTTGACACGATCCTGGGGAAACTAGCCCTTAACAGCTCCGCTGTAAAAGTACTTGAAGTACGAAGTAGACAAGAGCTGATGTAGCGGGCGTCGGTGAGAAAACGGAACCCTGTTTTTCGCACTACAAAAATAAAGACATAGTGGAGACCTCAAACCCCGCCAGAACGTAGCCCCAGCCGTTCAAGCAAGATGCCAAAGTTTCACCACCAACCGTTATCTTATTCAAAAGTTGTAAGTGATTTTTTTGAAACTTTCAATAGAAAAATGTGGCCCATTTCCGCTTTCGAGAGCTCCGTCGGCCGCCATTTTTTCGCTTTAAATCGTAACTTTTGAATAAGATAACGGTTGGTGGTGAAACTTTGGCATCTTGCTCGAACGGCTGGGGCTACGTTCTGACGGAGCTCGAGCTCTCCGCGAAATCTAGTTTATTTTTGCTGTGCAAAAAACATAGTTAGTAGGTTTTCGCGCGGACGCCCGGTACTTCAAGTATTCTAGCAATTGAGTACACCGGGTGCAATGTACTTGAAGTAAAGTACTATAAATAGAATGTACTTTCAATGTAAAGTACAAGTACATTTTAACGTAATCTTTCATGATACCCTCTCATTCCCCTATACAGTGATTTTGAAACTGGTATGCACTGCCCCCGGGGCAATTGGGGGTGCATCAGTTATTTTCCAAAATGGCGGCGAATACTACAGGGTGAAACAAGGAGACGGCAGGCTCTTTAAATCGACCGGAAAATTCGGTTTCTTAACCTATCGCGCTACGACTTTGTGCAGCGTTGCCCACAGATGGTGCATTTTTTTTGTAAAATTTGCAAAGAGCGAACTTACCTGAGGAAAAAGTAAAGAAAGAAAAAGGCTTAGCTCCTATGGAAACGCAGCGACGCCACCGGTCGGCAGGCTCTTTAAATCGACCGGAAAATTCGGTTTAACCTATCGCGCTACGACCTGGCGCAGCGTTGCCCGCAGATGGTGCATTTTTTTTGTAAAATTTGCAAAGAGCGAGACTTGCCTGAGGAAAAAAGTAAAGAAGAAAAAGGCTTAGGCTCCTATGGAAACGCAGCTTGACATCCACCGGTCTGCAAAGCAACACGGACGCCGTTTCGCTGCGGGGAGTTTTCTTGATATTTTTAACCTCCTCGCTTGCACTGACCCGAGCGAAAGTAGCGAAAGTTTGCAATACGGGAAAGCCGTCCCCAGCACAAACGGAGCGACCCATCATCTCGCGTTTCTCGCAAGAGTAGAATATCCACTCCCGCTATTTCTTCGGAGTTGACAAAGCATCGTTTTAGCGATGCATATTTAACGAGACCAAATTTGAGAATGTGCCCTGGGGTAAAGAGTTGTGCACCTCACCATAAAAAAGAAAAAGAAGCAAAGTACGGTACATACGTCACGCCTCTGCGGTGGCGCTGTTGTCGCCACGGCGCATGCGCGAAGCTTCATCACGAATCTGGTTACTGCGCTCGCGCAGTGCCCACCTGGTGTGGAGCAAACGCGGACTTGTTTTGAAACAGCGTGTCGATCTATCCGTCAAAGTGCAAATGCAAGTTTTTTTTTTAGACCTACTTCAGAAATAGTACTTCAAGTACAACGTACTTTGAAGTACTGCGGTACTCCTGTATGCGCCAGTGGCTACACAGTGTTCAACGGTCAAGGAAACTTTTTGTTTGTTTGAGTGCAAGGCCCGATCACACACTTGCGAGCTCTTTAGAACCGAGTGTGCCCTCTTACGACGAGAGAACACACTGCTACACTGGCGCCATCTATACGGTGACCCTGGAACTGCATTTCATTAGAGCGAAGGTTTCGCGGTAATAGCTCATTTGCTGTCTTACCCAAGCATCAAGGAGAATGCAGGGATTGGTGTTCCACGCGCCGCACGTGCTGGCCTCAGCAGTAGTAAATTTTCTAAAGCAAATACCTAAAACAAATGGCATCTTGCACGCGCGTTCGTCAATGCTTTCGTTTGGTTATTTACTTCGAATCTTTTATACAGGAAAGGCGTGCGCGTGTGGCGCGTGGAACACCAATCCCTGCATTCTCCTTGATGCTTGGGTAAGACAGCAAATGGTCTATTGCGAGGTCAGATATATTACTACCTATGAGAAATTGTTGTTTATAACATTGACAAGAGTTTTCCGAGCCGAGAAAGAAAAGAATGATGCGCAAAGAAATACAAAATATAGAGAACCGCCAAGTGGTCCACTGCTACCCGATGAAGCCATTGTGTTCTCTCGTCGTAAAAGATTTTAAGGGGTTTCCAAGACACTTGTCCTAAGAAGTCGCAAGTGTGTGAACGGGCCTCTTTCCCGCATGAAGGACACCTATAAATAAAAACATCGTCGCCTACGCGGCATCGCCAAGACGAACGCGTTCGCCACTTTGTGGCATCTCTCGCCGAGCTTCACCTTTTTGCCGCTTGGGGGGTCAGGAATCCACTAACGTTGATGTCATGCACAGGACTTGCCTTCTAGGATGGTATTTGCCGAACACAGCTACGCTGCTGTGTTTTAATTTAGCGGAGTTGCGTACCGTTAAAGTTTATTGAGCGGTGTTCGTGTACCGACGTCACGTGACGTCACGTGACACTTTCATTCCCGTTAAATATAGCGGAGAAATTTTCCCGCCAAATTTGAGCGAGCCACAACGTTTGTACACGAAACGCGGGATTCGCTGCGAAAAATCTCGACCACAGCGGCCGTCACCGTCAAAATGTGATGAAACTTCTTGAGCTACCCCATACTAACCCCAAGGCGAAACAGCAAGCTGCCGCAACAGCCGATGATGCTTGGAAGCAATGTTGTCTGTAGCCGACGTTCTTTTCCCTCAATCGCTCTTGTAAGACACACACACACAAAAAAAAAGAATCCTAAGAAAGATATATGCTGCTAGGGCAGGATTGCACAATTGAACACATTTCGAAATGAATGCACGGTTGATTCCTACGGCAAAGTGTCTACCTTACCACATTTTACCAAATGTGAGGATCTCGCAATAAGAACCTTTTTTTTCACCTCCGCTATGCTTTCCGCAACGAAGACGCTGCTAATGCGCATGCGCACCGTCAGCGTTGTCTGCGGAATTCCAGGCCTCGTAGCGGCTGGCGGGGAGAGCGTTACGGGTCGGCGGATACGGTTTAACGAAAGGTCCCTATAATAGGGAAATTCAGTGGACCGTCTTTTGCGCTTTGACAGCGATTCGAGAGGTTTCGTAAACCGCTTTTTCCACCTCCGCTACGCTCTCCGGAACGAAAAAGTCGTTTACTGCGCATGCGCGCCGCTAAGCCTTGTCGGAAGTCCGGATTTCTTAGCGGGGGATCCGGAGAGCTCGCGGGACGGCAAGAACGATTCACGAAAACTCCCTAAAGCCGCGGTCAAACTGCTAGTACATCATACAACACAAACACACACACAAAAAAAAAACAGTCTGCTGCAAAAAAGAAAAAAAAAACTTTTAGTTTTTCTATTTATGGTGAAGAAGGAAGAGCAGCAGAGCTGTAGCTTCTGTTCTCGGCGGTGGCTTTTGCAGGCAGAGCGATCTGCTCTTCTTTCGCGAGGGAATCTGAAGCGCTCGACGCAGTGGAACTTGAGGCGATAGCGGCCTCGCGGCGGTTGCGGAACCATTCGCGCTGCTGCGCAGATGGCCGCTCGTTCCGCTCTCTGCTCTTCTTCCTCCGAAGAAAAGGTTGCCGCCATCTATGAGCGACGGCGGCAACCAGTTGAGCAAAGGTTGCCGTTATCGCTCATAGATGGCGGTAGCTGTCCAGAGTTTGGTGTCGTCATTTCTTTGCTGGTGGACACGATTCTGGGGACCATAGCCCCGCTGTTGAAACGGTTTGCAGATATGTTTGAAGCACAGATGCATGGTCGATGCCTCGAAGACTGCAAATCTTTTATTATTATTATTTATTATTATAAAGCTCTGTGCCCCCCGCAATAACGCCTGTACAGGCGCTACAGGGTTTTTGATGAATAAAGACTAAAGCAGACGTGCTTGGAGCAAGCTTGAGGCCTGTTCGCAGATTTAACTCTGCCAACATGTCTGCGGTATGAACACCTTGTCTTTGGTGACGTGTGAGCAGTGGGGCTCAATGCAAGCTCCGCTACACCGGTAATCGTGTTGGTTATGAGCTCGAGCGAATATTCGAAACTTTCGATTATCTCGTTGAGTAATGCGTACTACATTCGATTTGAGCTCCCGTGTTCGGGCGGGTTGGTGAGCTCCGTTGAGTGCGCCGCTCATCGCGCAGTGGTGCGTTGCGGTGGAGCGACACCCGCCAAGTAAAACTTAAAAAAAAAGAACGGCAGTGATTTTTATTTTTAAAGTCCCATGATGCACGGAATGCAGTATTTAGGTAGCGATTGTTTTCATTTGTTTAGAAGACAATATACAGTATCGTATACTATAGGTCACGTGTCATAAATATGTATATGAAACTATTGGTAAGGCGACGTTAGGTCAGGTGATGTCAATTTTCCCGCTAAATTTAGTGGGGGAACTAAATTGGTGTGTATAGTTCAAGTGACGTCGGGCTGCAAAAAAGGGGGGGGAGGCGTTTGAGGACTTTGTTAACTTCGTTGGCCGCTGCACGAGCACGTCACTTACTTCGAAGTTTCGTCTCATTCACCCGCGCTATCGTGCAAGGAGACGCTGAAGCCACGTGCTCATAATTTTTACTCTGTGACTAGCGTGACGTCCAGACGGAGCACTGAAAGGCGTAGACCGTGAACTGGGAGACTTTCAAAGCTTGGTTGGAGAAAGAGACCGGTGAAAAAGCAGACATATCTTGTTATTCAAATTTTTTTTTTTTTTAGTTTTTAGATAAGAATTTAGTTATTGGCTACACAATTTTTTTTTGTTTTTTGCGCCGCAGAGAAGAGTTGGTGCAAACTTCTGTAATAATGAAGAGTATGTGCTGATTTTGTGTAACATGAACAATCTAGAAACGGGGGGGGGGGATGTGGGGATTTGTAAACGTAGATCACTTGGGTGACGAAGCGATGAGCGCGCTATGGTATAGCGCGCGGGGCCAAGGCACGGGGTCAGTCACGGGGCGCGAGGTGCGTGGACGGGACAGTTCAGCCATGGCGGCGTAAGGCGCCAAACTACAGTGTATTAGAATACGGGGTAGTGTTGGGATCGGGGCGGCTCACGTGAGGCGTGTGGTGTAGATAGTCGATAGGTGTCGACACCGGCGCATCGGCAGCAGGGTCAGTACAGTGGTGGTTGTGCGCGTGCACCGCGTGCACGCGCACGTGCGGCGACACGTGCGGACTCCAGCGACTTTCTGCTGCCCTGTCGACTGCAGCGCCGCGATTGTTGTCTACAGCTAGGCGCAGCCTCACGAGCTCCCATTACCAAGCCCCGCCGGTCCGAACACTACCCGATATTCTAGTACACTGTAGCCGAACACCGGACCATCGGCTCAATAAATGCTACAATGAATACCTGAGTAACTTTCTCAGGACAAGCGGTGAGTGAGAATACCGCAGTATGTATTCTTACTTACGACCTCTATAAGTGCCCGAGCAATTACTAAACAAATAAAAAAGACTATAAAAACAAAATAAGACAACACATATTTTGTGTTCTGTCCGTGGTCTGTCTTTCCACGTTTAATTATTTCTTAAGTTTTTTTTTTACACTATACCAACGCGCTTACCCCAAGAAAGCAAAACTTCATATTTTCGGAAGGTTGATTATAGAGAACCAAGCAACACGTAGTACATACGTGTACCAACCTCAATGAGCTGTACGTTCGTCCAATCAATCGCTCTGCCGACATAGTCGTGCGTAATTTATCGCTGCCTTTTAGGCATCCTCGGCAGAAAGCCGAAGCCGAACTGCAGCAGGGGCTTGAGATAATGAATGCGGCCAATAGGGGGCCACCGATACCAGCGGTTGCGCAGTCAGTCTTGTAATGTGTAAACACGGCGGGGTAATTGAATCAGCGAATTCGGGGCGCATCTTAGCGCCTTGGTCGCAGCGCGTCGATAGAGGGACCGCGGATGCTGCACTCTGCAGGAAAAAGGAGGTATATAAAAAGGGCTACCCAACCCCTTCCCCCTCCCCCTTTTTTCCCCTCTTCTTGTTTTCCATTGCTCTTCGTTTACCCTTTCTCCCTCACTTCCTATTGAGGTGGCGTTTAGTTTCCTCCACACGGGACGGATGGCGCCACTATACTACTTCGAACCCGAGCGGCTGGTTTCAAGGAAGGGTTGCTGTTGTTGGAACGTCTTGCAATAGAGTAGAGGACAGTTCACACAATTGCGTTTGCTTACGACCGAGTTCTTGTGATCTCTTACGACGAGAGAACACACTGGCACGCCGGCGCCATTTATGACGTGACCCCAAAACTACATTTCACTATATAGAGCGAAGGTTTTGGAGTATTTGCGTAAGTCAAATGTACGTACTCTCTATGAGAATTGGTCGTTTAAAAAATTTCCAAAAGTTTTTTGAGCCAAGAAAGAAAGAACGACGCGCGAAAGAAATACGAAATATACGGAAATGCCAAATGTCCCACGGCTCTCCGATGGATGGCGCCAGTGGTTTCTCTCGTCGGAAGGTTTCAAGGCGCTCAGTCATAAACAGTCGCAAGTGTGTACATCAGGCCTAAGTCAAGTTTGGCGGTTTTACGTGTCAAACCAACGGAGGGCATCTGGCACGCCCCAGCTTAGGACCGAGAGGATTAATTTCGATCACCTGGGAATCTTTTGACGTGTAACCAAAATCTCGATTACACGGCGTCTTCTCCGCAACAAGCCTCCGTCAGATTGCGGGCGCCTTGGCCGAATTCGAACAAAAGCTTATGGCGAATTTAAAAGAGGGCTAGAGAGAGGAACCACCCTCTCATTACACGGATGGTGGACGGCAGTAGGTGGCCATGTTAATTCGATGACTGGTGCTGGCTTCCGGCGTTTTTTGAAATGAAGTATGGTGCGTTGCTCACTGGAATTTGTGGAATTTATTGTGAAATCCTCTTAATGAGTTGCAGACATGAACGCCAGCGAAGCGAGATTTTAGTCATCTAACTTTTCTGCGAATATTGACGATTTATATGACAGACATTTGTGAAGCTGCAATGTTTTCATCAGAATCTTAGGTTGCGTCGGCATTGTTTGAAGCCAAGTGTGCTAACCAATGCCATTTTGCATAAGGCACGCGGAAGGTAAAACTTGAAGCGTTATCGTTCCTTAGTAAGTTGCCAATTCTGGCTGCCAAAGGAAGACATCTTTAATACATAAGTATGCGCAATGTTACTTCTTGCCACTGTAAAAATGATAGCGCCCGGTGTATACATCTAACTAATCACAATTCCTTCATGTCAGTCAGGAATTGCGATTAGTTGACTTCTACATCTAACTATTCACAATTTTCCATGGCAGGAAAATGGTGACCCCTTTTGTTTGATCGCAGCCTTCTTGGATTCTAATTATCTGTAAACTGTACTAATTGGTAGCGATTTGGGTGAGTTGGTATACGTTATTAATTGTGAAAAACAGCTCAAAAACGAAGACGACGGGAAGGAACAAACACGACGGGACGAAGCTGTACTCGCAACTGAAGTTTTATTAGTGAAAAAGATTAAAGGAAATCAGCATATGCAAAACAGATAACAGATAACAGATACCAACAACCATCTACTCATCCACCAAGCACAACCCTAACATAAGTGCTGAATAACCTCCAAAACCACTTTTCATATGGTTTCAGTTGTTTTTGAGGGTATTCAGCACTTATCTTAGTGTTCTGCTTGATAAATGAGTAGGTAATTGTTGTTGGTATCTGTTATCTGTTACATGGACCAGCGAAAGTAGTGGTATTAAAGAAACACTGAACCTAAAAAGAATACATTTTTTGCCCAATTTTTATGTTACAATACGAATTTTTCGATTGGCGAGCGAAACCGAAATAGTATCATCGTGGGATGATGATGATAGCGTTTCACGATAAGAGCGTCGGAGCGAGAGGCACGTGGCGCCACGTCACGGGAGCGTTTGTGTTTACCATGGAGTAGTCAGATGCCTTGCTCCGACGCTCTTATTGGGTCGCAGGGGCCGTAGCCTCCGCAGTTCGCCGAGTTATCGTGAAACAAAGTATTGTGTGCGCTCTGAGTACGCTGGACCTCAGAGCGCAATTGGGCTACAAGAAACGCTGTCATCATCATCACATAGGGGTACAATTTCGGTCTCGCCCGCTAATCGAAAAATTCGTATTGTAACATATAATTGAGCAAAAACATTTTTTTTTTCGACGAACATTTATTTTGAGACATGCCTGTCCTAACCACTCGCGGTCTGCGTATAACTTTAGACTGAAGGTTTTGCAGTATTTCCGAGATCAAACTTGCTCACCTCTATGAGAATGGTCGCTTATAACGTTGCCCGATTTATTCGAGCCCGGTGTGTTCGCTCGTCGCGAGCAGTCACGAGTCGTTGCAACCCACTCGACCACCCTCGGAGACAGACGCAGATGCGTGAACCAGCTGGTCCCTCAGCGTACACCGGACACGGTCATGTCCTCGTATTTCCGCATTTTGTCACTCTTTGGAAACTGATGAAATTTTTATTTAAATTCCTCCGTCGGTGCGTGTCACTCCCCGAAACGCCGAGTAAGCGCACGGGCATTTCGTTCGTAAAGATCAAACGCCGCTCAGTTGAGGTTGCAGGCTCTTCCAATATAAGCGTGTTCGACGAAGGAAACACTCGAGTGCACAGCACGCAGGCATCAGCTCCCATGGGGCAAGGTCGTGGACTCCCCCAAAAATTTGTCTGGGCGACACCGTGGGGTGGCCATTGAAACATAAAAAAATGCAATAATAAAAAAAGAAAAAAAAAAGAACGGGAAAGACCATACAATCAACACTCACTCGCTCCGGGCCTCGAATTCAATTTTGTTCTTTTCAAGTCCCTCGAGTCCAACAATTCACAGCTCGTAAATACAAACAATGTCGCTTCAAAAAAAAAAAAAAAGCTTGCTTTTTTTTTAACGAATATTTTTGTATTTGTAAAAAAAATAACAGATAAAATAAAACACAAAAGAACCGAACGTAGACATGCTTTCCTGCGCGAACATACGTGTGTGTGTGTGTGTGTGCGCGCGCGCCCGCGTTTTCTAGGGGGGGGGGGGGGGCGGGGTAAATGTAATTTTCCTTTGCTGATTCCCGACGCACCGCGAACTCTGTCGAATCATGTTTACTGTTTCCTTTTCCACAGTTGAAACTGGAACCGTGACTCAAAGATGTTGGCTGTCTTCTCCCCGCCACCGCTGCCCGTTTGCTTCAAAAAGTTCAACGTGATCGATGTTTTTTTTTTTGTGTTATATTCTTGGCATATAGAAACCAGAAGAAGTTATACACCTTTCCAGCGTCTCAACCACAACATGCCGCGTCAAGAGCTATGGGATATGCTCAGAACGTTCCGCAGTTCAGTAGACACAAAGATGGCAAGGTGCAGGAGGCGCTTGCCGGGCGCCATATTGGAGCGTCACGGCCAAGTCACAGCGTGTGCTTAGAGGGAGCTCCCACTTGTTCACGACCGGCAATAGAGAGTTTTAGTAGATCGTTCCGATGACTCCGATAACGATATCCCCATACTGCGACGCCACCTTTGCGCATGCATCATATCGTTATCGGGTCTAGTTATCGGGGGTATCGGAGCTATCGGAACGATCTACTAAAACTCTCTATTACCGTGCAAGAACGATAACCTCGATGGCGTGGAGTGCGTGCTACGGAGGCGTTGTGGACGGTTCGCTGTTAGCACGTGCTCAGCAGCAACGGGGACCAGTGGTGTCTCTGCCTGTGAGAACAAGCGCGCGCGATAGACCAATCTCACTAACCAGTTTGACTACGCCAACGCTGCAGGAAACTTTAGTCTTTCTGCGCGTGCGACGACCTCTCTGGAGCTCTGCCCGTGTAGAGCACGAGATGGTACAAGCCCTCGCATGCACGGCCGTCTGCCTCCTGCAAACTAAAGTTATGGCGGCGTCACGCATGCGCCGAACGCTAGTGCGATCGGTCTATTGCAGGCTTTATAGAACATTAGGTCAGTTGTGGACCTCCCGTGGTGGGGGGGGGGGGAGTTCCACAACTCCCCCTCACTCACTTACATAGGCGTAGACTTCGGGGGGCATCGGGGCTCGTGCCCCCCTGGTGATATCCGGCAAGGGCAGAGCCCCCCCAGGCCCGGGCCATGATCCTTACCGAGACGCTGTTTACGTGCCATGTAACGAGCTTCTATAGTAGTGGCATGTAAACAAAATAACGCCCACGTTGCCTTTATTGACAAAATACATGGGAAATGGAATCCCAGCGTGCTTTCGTTAGCTTAAATCTCCAGTTCTGGCGAAAAGGTAACACGCAGCACCCCCCCCCCCCCCCCCCCGGAGAACTTCTCAGCCTGCCCCCCCGCTCGGGAAAATGGAAAGTCTACGCCGCTGCTCACTTATGTCCTATGCAGGCTTTATACAATGTTTCTAGATTAGGTCAGTTGTGGAACTCCCGCGGAGGGGGTGTCCCCCTCACTCACTTCTGTCCGCCTTCCGTAAATCCCCTCGATGTGTTTGCGTTTGTCCTGCAAGTATAGCGTCAAATGCGCCAGTGCACGGGGCCCGTGTGTCGAGCGGCCCTTGGAAGCGAATGGCGGCGCAGCACAGAAATGAGGTGCCTTTGGAAGCGAATGGTGGCGGAGCACCCGCTCGTGGCGCCTGTCTTGCGTGTTTCCATAACAATGGTTGGCGGTACTTGTACAATGTACTAGAATCGGACTTGTACGTAGTTCAACTACTGTACTAAAGTTACTGTAGTTTAACTACTTTTTGAGTAGTTTAGTAACTTTCAGTTACACTTTTAATTCGGTTATTAGTAGTTTAATTATTTTTCCGAGTAACTTCTGAACAAATTAGAAATTACTTTCGAATTTTAGTGGCTGTTTTGCCTCTCATCAAACATTCCTGCACGAATATAGGGATAAGATGTTAGAAGATCAGCTGATATTTGCAAAAAGCGGAAAGCATGTGGCGTAGGAAAGGGGGGGGAAGAAAATCGTTTGGAGAGCCCGAAACCTCCCAAAATTTTCACGAACCCCCATTGCAGCAACACAGCTACGAGGCACGGGGGAGCGAACAGACACGACGCAAGAGAGGCCGAGTAACTGTGAGATTAGCGCCGAAGACTGGCGTTTCTTTGTGTCCCGAAGCTCATTGAGACTTGGCCCATTTGAAGAAAGGGCTGGTCCCCACTTGTCCCCAACGTTGGAACTCTCGCCCACTAGAGGAAGTGTACACACTGCATCCCCACTCAAAGGAGGCATCACAATGCAGTACCCGCTCTGAGGCTCTTCTGGTGCTCCCGTAGTTTGTGCTGTACTCGAAGAATCGCGTGCTGAAGGACAGCGCAGAGGTGATCTTTCTACAGCGGAGCTGTGAAGGGCTAGTTTCCACAGTTTCGTGTCCGTAGACAAATAAATCTCGACACAAAACTCTGGACAGCTACCGCCATCCATGAGCAACGGCGGCAACGACGTCCTCTAGGCGTCGTCCTCGAGGTCGTCCAAGAAGTCGTCCTGGTCGTCCATCATAGTACAGCTCCGCTGGTCTTCCTTCTTCACCGAAGTGGAAAGGCTGAAAGTTTTTTGCGTTGCCTTTCCTTTTAAAACTCAGAATATGCAGATCTTCAAAGATTCGAAAATCGTTCGAGAAGCCTTTGTAATTCCCGCAACGTTTTTATATAAAAAATAATAAACAAGCAGTGTTGGGAAGTACTCTAAGTACATGGTACTTAAAGTACTACTGTTTAGAAAAACTTGTACTTCACTTGAAGTACATTATCTGAAGGCATGGTCTCTTGTACTTTACCAAAGCATCCGGGCAATGGTGGAAGAGGAGAGAGGAGTGGTTATTGGCCTCGCCACGGAGCAAGTGTAAGTCGAAGGTTCGCTCCCATTTCTGACAAACGCCGTGAGATGGCGCAACATGAAAGGAGCTCGAAACTGTCTTTATTCGGAGCACTCTGGCTTCAAAGCCGCGAGGTGCGCGATCGTGGCCGCAGTAAGCGGACTCCCAACCCGACAGTGGCGCTGCCAGGAGATGCGCAAAGACCAAGTGGACCTTCGGTCCCTTCTCTGCTCATTCTTGCTCATTGAAACATACGCAAAAAGCTGGTCAAACTGGAAGCATTCTTGTCCCTCGGAAGCTCCGCCATTGCTTGTTTATGTTTACCTTTGGAATACCATGTGTACGCCACGAGCGCTGGTGTGCTATCTTGGCGCATCAATTTGAAATATAATTTGGATATTCCTGACCCCGGAGGTAAAATGAATTCAATTCGAGTGTCTTTTTTTAAAGCAAATTATGGGTTTCTGCACTCAAATTACGTTGGAAGTGCAATGCTTACGTTGTAAAAACTTGCATTGCAAGTGCGCCGACGACAATACAGAGCATGTAAGAGGGGCTTGCAGTCGTACTTCGAGGTTATATATCGAATGTGTACCTCTTTAGACAAGATTTTGTGAACGGTCCCATGTTAGAGATCATTAATTTTTGTTTTTGTTTTTAAAAGATAAACGAAAAATTTGAAAATTGTCAGGAGTGACCCATTACGTTCTCGCTCAAAATGCTGAGTACGAGCAAACAGAGCAAACAATTTAAACACCAACATTGCAAAAGAAAAAAATATATAGTAGACACGATTTAATATTTAGTGCGTCCACTCGGTGGCAACATTTCTTCGACAATGCACTGGAGGGCACAGGCACGCGTCCCATTCCCACTTCTGAGCGCTGAATGAAGCTGTGCGCGGGCTCTCCTCCTCTCCACTGCATTGCCAGGAGCAGTTGCCAAGCCAAGCATGTCAGCCGAGTACAGACTTTACACCGTGGAGAAGCGTACCTGGAGTCAGCTGCTCGGAAAGCTAAAGAGGCTGCAGAGAAGCTTCCACTTCCAGCGCGTCGGTCATCAGCACGCTGGAGCAGATTTTCATGCGGTTCGCGAGCCCGGAGCTCGAAGGAACCCGCCCATCGCCGTCGGTGTCCGGCCAGGATCGGAGGTCGTTCTCCAAACAGAGGGCTTCTCGTAGCCCGACGCAGCTCGTCCATTTTTCGTCGTGTAGCTCGAAGTCGACTACCTCCATTTCCTCGACGGGACGGTAGAAAAAAAAATGACGAAAACAAAAATGCTCCACATTGTCGGCTAAGGAAGCGTTCCCGTTCAAAGAAATAAAGACGCGTGAGTCCCGGATTTTCCGTAGCCTTTATGCCGGTATTAAAATAGAAAAAGAAAACGAATAAAGGAAGACGTATTGCCGGAGGAGTTACTGTTTGTGGAAGATTAGCGCGGAATTTTTGAACGCGACGTTGTGACGTCGCAGGGGATCCAATGAAGGCTACGCGCAGCACAAGTTCGTCTGCTTCCTGCATGGGAGTTGCAGTGACTTCTTTAGTAACTGTGGGTTTATTTGCATGGATGATGAGAAAAGTATGCCGCTGGCTAACCTATACTTCGTTTCAGCTTGGGTCCAGACGCAGCCGATGCTACAAGCACTGAGCGTGTGGCCCTGAAGAGTGCCTGTACTGCACGAGCGCGCGGTGCTTGGCAGGGACGCTGGAGGCCCGGAGCTCGCGCTTGTAGCATCGGCTGCGTCTGGACCCAAGCTGAAACGAAGTATAGGGCTTGCCCCATCGCGGCCGAGTCCATACTCAATCGCGCTCACCGTTCCGTCTCGAGCTCCCGCGCAGCGTTTCCGCGAGATCCCATCTTCTACCTTTTCCTCCGAGTTATACCACAACATCAGAACGACGCCGAGCTCTGACAGGCTTCGATAGACCGATCTCACCAAGCGTCCCACGCATGCGTGACGCCGCCATAACTGTAGTTCGTAGGAGGCAGACGCCAGTTCACGAGACAGCTCATGCCGCCTCGTGCTCTGCTCGCGCAGACCTCCAGCAGGGTTGTCGCGCGTGCAGAAAGACTACAGCTCCCACGATGCATGTCGGCAGCGGTGGCGTACTCAAACTAGCTGGTCAGAGCCGTATATTAGGAGAGTTTGTACAATAGGCGGAGCAAAGGCCGCCGCCAGCGCCGAAGATTCCCCCACGCTTAGAGCGTAAACTAAATTTGTGACACAGCGTCGACCAATCGGGAGACCTCTACTCCATCTCACAAATGTCTGCAGTGAAGACAAAGGCACAGGCGCGTGAGCCTAGCTCAGCGAAACGCTTTTGTTTGTACGAGACCTCGTGCATAGGAGGCACTTTCCAAAGCCAAGCGCTCGTGCCCATGCCTTTGTCTGCACTGCTAGAACAGCGTCCTGAGACTGGCTGAAAGAAAGCAGTGCAAAGGGTGGGGTGCGCGAGCGTCTTGAGACGCGGAGTTCCGTTCGGCACGGCTCAAATTATACTTCGTTTCACTTTATCTGCGAGCGAAGCCAAAGCTAGAAGCGCGAGACCAGCGCTTTTTGCATTTCTCCCCAGCTCGCGCGCTCGAGCAAAGCCTGAACGCACGGAGCTTCCGTGCTCGCGCTTCCAGTTTTGCCTTCGCTCGCACATAAGGTGAAACAAAGTATAGTCGTGTCACATATTTAGATCACACGACCACCGCTAGGGGCTGTTTCGCGGCCTGTGGTTGGCCCCGAGATGCTCGCCTATCCAAATCAATGTATGGCCAAACTCTCTCAATAAACGGCTCTGTAGCTGGTGAGATCGGTCTATTGAAAATATATAGTGGGAGGACCTCAATGCTAGATGCCTGGAGGTCTATCCACCAGTTTTTTTCTTCTTTTTCAAATCAGCCGATAAGAGCTCGGCGTTCTGACATATCATCGCAACCCCTGTGCAAGGAGCGGACGAACTTGCGCTCCGTATACACTTAAGCCGCGGTCACACTGCTGATACATCATACAAAATACAGCCTTCAGGCATGTTAGTAACCATATGTATGAAGCAAACCTGCTTTGAACATGCGTGAGGCATGTCCGCTCATAATTTTGTCATCACGTCTGCAGTAAACAACAGCTGTCTTTCGCGTGATGTACATATGAGCAGTGTGGCCGAGGCTCTAAGCCCATTTCACATGGTGAGATTAGTGTCACTAAATAAACTACGCTCTAGACTGAGTAACGACACTTGGCCATATTGCGGCTTAGAATCATGGTTGCCAGTTATCTGAAGCTTTATCTGAAATCACAGGAAACGCTTTTTCCGTCCTCCACCAATGTTTAAACAGTTCGCGACAAAGCAAAGCAATATTGCGTGACCTTCCTGACACCGAATCTAATGCTCAGGAAGTCGCACTTTTGGATCATGACGATCGGTCAGTTGCGTTCTGCTCTGCAGAAGCCCCAAAATGGCGGCGCCCAGAACAATGTCGGGGAACGGAGTGCCGATACTCTAAGCGCAGCTCATTTAGTGGCTCTAGGTGAGATTATACTTGGGATTTTGCAAGTGCAACGCTGAGCATCTCTTTTTTTTTTTTTTGCCGCACGAGCAACGTTGCAATTGCAAAATCGCGAGTGAAATCGCACGATGCGAATCAGGCTTTAACGTGGATTCGATGAATGTCGTTCCAGGAGACAAGAAAGGCACAGCCACACAGCGTGAAGTTTTCAAAAACGAAACTCTTTGTTTCATCGTGGTCTCGTATACATTTTCTATAGCGTGGCAGTCGGGTGTCAACTCAGGGTTTTCTGGTACACGGGGCTCGGAGACTGTGCTCGGGGAAAGGAAGTAACAGAAGCGAGGCTTAGCGGTAATAGGCCTAGCACAGCGCTTGAAACCACACACGAGGCGAAATGCAAAAAAAGAAAACGCCTCTCTTTGGTTTCTTCCTTCTGCATGATCCGCCACTTCCGCGAATGTGCACTCACTATATGGACACCAGATTGCATGGACAAAACCAGAACCCTCACTAGTCACCATTGGTGCATCACGGGTTACATTGGTGAGATATACCGTCACCGCGCGACAAGTTCCGCTGGGGTGATTCGAGAATGAAAAAGAAAATGGCGGTTGCAGACAAGCGATTGCAGACGACTGTGCACAACGACCCAAATCAACAATCTAAAATCACAGAAGAAAAAACAACACACGAACATTTTACTATAAAACTTTGCTATAAAAGACGTATACGGCACATCCCAGGAAGAAAGTGTATCGGCCACCGACGCAAACCTAAGACTACTGAACAATCAACCGACCGCGACTGTGTCATTATCACCAGGCCTGTTGTGGCACATCATAAATTGTTTCATCCATGTTTGCGGACCTCGACGTTTTCAATAGGTATCTTATTGTCGCAAAGGAGACCTTATCATTATTGTTACCACCAATCCTTATTGAGCGTCTACGTAACATACAACGAAACCCCACATTTTCGGGGGAAACTGAATTATTTTCATCGAGTCTTCACGCAGAGCAGAGCGTTGGCGTACTCAAAATAGCTGTAAGCACGTGCTAAGACAGGCGGGGTCTTCGACCCATTAGTTTTATTGTCAAGACTCTAAAGGCCGCATAAAGTCCGTGGTTTAGATCGGTTGGCCCGACTGACCGACAAGGACATTTTTAGATACGTAGCTGCGGCTTAGTAATGTTTGTACTCCGACTGCTGTCTAGGCCTGAAACAAAGAAAAATGAAAACGCCTCATTCCGTTCTTCTCGAATGTATAACAATCAACCGTAAATTTCAATAAAAAAACAAACAAACAACAAACTTGCGTTTAGTATTCACGAACGACTGGTGTGCTCTTGTAGATAATACATTAAAGTATTTTTTTACGCTGGAGTACAACAGTAAGCTCAAACTGAGGTCTTTCAGCTGCCTTATCTTTCAGCCGCCGGCGATAAAATGTTAGGTACGAAAAATGGTATAAAACAAGTGTGTGGGACATAACGGTGCGCCGCTTGGCGTTAGAGATCATGGAAGTTTTGCGACACCAGGTGTATAGGATGACGCAAGTGGTGTCATCAAGTCTTCCCAAAATTATGCTTACATCTACATAAAAAAAGAATGTAAGATATATTTTTTAGAACATTTGTGCGCGTAACTAATCATGCGAAAACTAATTTTTTCAGCACTTCTAGACTTGGCCAAATATATCTGCGTTTATTTTACGTGGGCCATGTGGCGTAACAAACTGAACTTCAATTTATTGAGCTGAAGTCGCTGCTTGCTGATTTTTCATAGAAAAATCGGTAAACAATTTCGTAACAAAGCAGACGGCGCTTTACACACGAAAAAAAAGTGCTAAAAAATCCGCGATTTTTTTAAAAGTTGTGTTGTTTGAGCTTATTGATCTTGTGACCATTAAGGAGTTAGCACGTCACCACGACAGGCTCCCGCATGAAAAATCAGCTCCGTAATACGCAAAAACAAAAACGTCCACAAATAAAATTAGGCGGCTGAACACCGATGAGACTGCAGGACTGTGGTGCCAATTTGTTCTTCACTACTATTTCAGAAACAAACGAAAAAAAGAACAACATAGGTGTTCATAGTAAAAAAAAAACTGCAAAAACATCGGTTCACCTAACAAATGAGTGCCCCTGGGGTCACCGACAGCATAAGCAGCGCAGGGTGTGGAAAGTCCTTCGCATCTTACCATCGCTCTACAGCCAATGAGATCGTGCCATTAGCCGATAAGAAAGCCGAAGGACCAATCACGAAGCGAGAAGCGTGAATGCTAATAGGCCATGCCCTGCGCTGCTCAGGATCTCGGTGACCATGCGTACGAGGCATCCAACGAACACAGTCCCAGACGCGAGCGTCCAAACAACGTGTCCTAATAACTTCCGAACCACGTTCTCAACAAAAAAGGTACTTCGTTAAAGAACCGCACTGAACATGAATCACAATAGTGTAACTCGAAGGATGAATCTATTACGTATGTACATATAATGTTTATAAATATATGCAATCGCCACGATAAATTATCGCCATCTTCAACATCGATAGTTTTATGATCCGTAACACAACGACGAAAAGAACTATTAAATGCCATCGGATATCGACTAGTGGAAATAGTGTTTTGGTACCATCCAGTTAGCTTATTTTACATAAGTAGCCTGCTAAGTGAGGATAGGCGAAGTTATAGACTAGGTGTTTTAGCACAGCAAGCCGCAGTTTATGCAATTAACTACACACGATTGTTAAAATCCTAAAATAAAAGAAAACAAATGTTAAAAACAACGTTTAGAAATGTTATAAAATGTCTGCCTCTGAAGGTGTACAATTTTAATAATAATAATAATAATAACAATAATAATAATAATAATAATAATAATAATAATAATAATAATAATAATAATAATAATAATAATAATAATACAATTATCAATAATGAAATAATTTATTATTTCCTTTTTTATTTTAATATATTTCTATTCTGTGGAGTGGTTATCACACAGGTGAGCACATGCTAGCAACTCCGTAAGGTATTCACGTAAAATTAAAGATCCCACAAATAGGATCAAATTAATACGGCGCAATATCAGAATAGTTAGAGCAAGCAGTTAATTGAATACCGAATGAAATTGTAATGGTCCAACTATTGAGTCACCTAGAGACTTCCGTATCTTCGAGAGGGAAAATAAAATGACCGGACAATCTGCAAGCTCAGTTAAATATTCGGAGTAATTTGTCTCTCTGTTTCTTGGCGCGTCTTTTTAACATGTAGCGTGTAAAAAAAGAAAAAAAAAACACACGCATTAGTTGATAATTTTAAACATTAGCTGCTAACATTTATAAAAGAGTAATTAAAAGTATTCTCAAGTTGAAATAATGCAAAAAAAAAAAAAACAACTTTAACTTAGTTTGGTGAAGAACAATTTCCCTCGGCCTACAAGAAAAGGGAGATTATAAATGAGTTGAACGGCAGGCGGTCCTTAATTTAGAGAAAAGCTTCGGACCAGTTCGCCGTTTTTTTGGGCATTGTCGCCTTCGAGTGGACATCTATTCGTCCGAATGGATGTTCGTTTAGCAATACACAAGCTAACGATTGACATCCAGCAACAGGAACACTTGATAATGTCGCACAATTGCACAGTTCTTTTTCTTAAATTAGTTGTTCCGATTTCATAATAGCAGTTTATATATGTGTGCGTAACAGCCGTTAAAGTATACTAAATATAAACAGCGCAAGAGAGAGAGAGAGAGAGAGAGAGGACATGAAAAGAGGACAGCGCTGTCCTGTCGTCTTCATGTCCTCGTCTCTCTCTTGCACTGTTTATATTTTAATATGTTGAACCAGCTAAAACACCTTAATGTTTTAGCTGTTAACGTTGACGTACAGTACATGACTCCTATTGCCGGATTTTTTGTTTTAATGTTTTTAATCTGTCGATGACACTAATGAACATTCAAGAGGCTTTTGAGTTTTCGGTTTAAGAAGCACACCTTGCGAGCATTCAATGGAATCAGACGACCATTGAAGATTCACTTTAGTTTGTGAAAGACAACGAAATATGGATTGCGAAAACGTTTAACAGGGTAAGGTATTTATAAGAAAAAAATATTTGTGAGCCTGCTAAGAAGACCTGAAAGACATGACAAAAAGCCGACCAAGGTAATAAAGATTTTCGAACTATAACCGTTGTCAGGACAAAGGCCATGGAAACTCCCGAAAACTCATTATATAGAACAGCTGCACCAAGTAACTTAGAACAAAGTGTACATGTACAGAGCGCGACACTGTTAGCGCGAACAAGCAATAGCCAGTTTTTCCAGTTTTTTATCTTTGAAACCAAGGGACGTCATCCAAGTTATTATTGCTACGGAAAGCGCTCATTTAGTTCTATAATGTAAGCAATAAAATGTCGTGCTCGCTAATGCTATTTAGAAGTAAAATGCGAAAATGCGCCGATGTCGTGTTCGCGCTAACAGTGTCGCGATGCGTACCTAATGCGAATGAACAGCTGGCTGGCTTTGTACAGACCCGCTGCAGTTTGTAGTCACCTTAAGATATCTGCAAAGTAATACAATAAAAACAATCGGTGAGGCAGAATCGCTTTAAGAACCGAACACAGGCAAACGTATCGGCCGTGCTATAGTTTCAAGCGCCTTGTGTCGTCGTTTCCTTACTTTGTCCTAGTTTTTCGGCGCTTGTCTTTTCCCACAATGAACCAACTGGCCCAACTCACCATTTTGTTGCTATAGTTTCAATTTTTTTTTTCGGGGGATGTTAATAATTACGAATCCACGAAAAGTGCCACTCAAATTTCGCAATAGGAGATTTCGAACGGCTTGGGAGTTTTGATTAGATACTTACCTTTGTTTCGTGCACTAGATTGCCATCTTTGCTCGATGAACACAGTTCTGTCAATCAACTCGAAAGTAAAAAAAAAAAAGGATACAAGAAACCCCGTAACAAAAAATAAAGTAAAGGTAGCGAGAAATATGATTGAGCTTTCCTTTGATATTTGATAGTCCTTACTCAGAGTTTAAGCTCCTATGCGTTTGTCGGCGGAACATTTGCTTTTAAGGGCACAACGAATTTCGACTTTTTTTTTAAACTTCCATTTTGCTACGGTAGACAATCCTGACAAATCCGCTGGTCTGAAGATGTGGGGTTCTGCCGGGCACTGTTAGTGTATTAGTGAGGATATGAAGGGAAAGAGAAGTCCCGAGGGTTTGATAGGCTTCGACTCTGAAATTACCTCGGATTTATTTATCGTCACGTGTCGCTTTGTTTTATATATTTATAAAAAAATCAATGGCATTAACATTTTCGCGTGCCTAAAACAAGAATGCAGTGCTCTGAACTTACAGAAAAGAAGAAAAAAGTAAATTTTTGAAGCGTTTAGAGTATCGTTCGACGTTTTGCTCAGAAACTCAGCGAAACGTATTTCAGGAGGTATCTTCTTAAGTTCTTGATATACCTTCTTCGACCGCCTGCGTGTTGTAGCGCTCAAAAATATGGTGTATTTTCTTAATGTTATAGGCACACAGAAACAAGTGAGGATGGAAACAGTGCGCAAACAAGCAAGCAAATTAAGAACCTATTCGCACGGCTTCCAGAAATTCTATTCCCTTTAAGTTTTATGCGAAAAAAAAGTTATTGTCACGCAGTGTTTCAATAATCGTGGGAGACAGCCTAGTTGACATAGTGTACTGCAGCCCACAAAATAGCGCACAATATTCGGGAAGCCGAATAATGTCGAGCATTGACGCTAAGAATTATAATGAAACGGCACATGTTTTTCAGGCCAGGTTGAAAAATAAGAAAGCAATGACAACCACGGCGTCGTAGTGATATTGAGCACCATTCAGTAGTTACGGTTGTGGTCATTTAGCTCTTATTGCTAGCACTTTCTCAAGCTAAACCTAAATGGGCAATAAGAGCCATACTAGGCCGTGGCATCGCTTTCAATTAAACCCCCCCCCCCCTAAAAAAAGATTAAATATGTTTTGTGCGCCCGAGAACAGTTGCCGGAAAGCCGGGGTCACACTACGTACACATCATACAAAAGACAGTCTGCATACAGATTCGAATGCGAGTGACCACGAGATGCTTCGAATGCCGGACACAAAATTCTTAGCAACTGTCACATGATCGTAACGTACGGGAGATCTTATTATCGAGAGTCCGCGGCAGATCATGACGTAAGAGCGAACACACTGCGCCGTTTTCATCCTATATTAAGATACCGGTTTTCTTTCGGAAAAGCTATCCCCAACCGCCACTGCAAAAGTCGTCTTATCGATGGTCATATAATATTGGGGAGGGGAAACGTGAGAAAAAGAAGACGCCTTTCAACGATTAATAACGCCGACACGGGAGGCAGCGTAGCAAAGTGACAATGATAAGGGTTACTAAAGGACCACCACACGACAATCACCCGAAGAAACTAAAAACAAAACAACCCAACGTACGTTTTTGTTTTTTTCTTGCGAAACACACAGACAACTAGTGCGCATTTTGAATTCGGCGAACGCGGCCATCTTGCAAAGGTGCATATATTATCGTCACGTGACAAAGCGTGTGTTTTGAGTGTGTGTCTGTGTGTGTGTGTACATGTGTCACCCCTTTCTTGCGAAAAGTGTCGCGTGATCTGCTATACTCCGTTTCACATGGAGCCCGACCGCGTATCCAAACGCCGCAATCCGACGGAGCCGACCGAGCATCGCCGAAAAGTGCACCGTCACGGCGTTTGCTATTTACGCGGCTCTTTTTTCTCCTGCGCGTGATTGGTTTACTTGGTGTATACGGAGCGCAAGTTCGTCTGCTTCTTTTGCAGGTTGTTGTGGTGACGTCAGAAAGACACCGAGCTCTGATTGGCTCTGATTGAACCCACTATCCTTCAGTCAGGGCCAATCGGAGCTCGGCGTCTTTTTAACGTCGCCACAAGCCCCTGCAAAAGAAGCAGACGAACTTGCGTTCCGTATAGCAGACGCACAAAGGCGACGAGCGTCGCGACGGTGCCCTTTATCGCCGCTTGATCGACTCTGTCCGCTGGCGGCGTTGGCTGCGATAAGGCTTTGTGGGGAAACGAAGCGTAGGCAGTCAGGTACAGAGAAATAGTATACATACAGGGGGTTTGGCGCGACTCTTTTTCGGTCTGCGGCTTCTCGACTCGGTCGAGAACCGCACCGGGCGTCAGCAGCGACGACGACACTCGCGATGCGACGTGCAGACGACCAAACACACACGAGGATGACTCCCAGGCGAAAATCAGTCCACTTCCAGCTGGATTATGGAACTGGAAATGAGGCAGCCCAGCTGGATTCCAACTGGATCCAGCTGGGTCCAGCTGGAATCCAACTGGACTGTTTCATTTCCAGTTCCATGATCCAGCTGGAAGTGGACTGATTTTCGCCTGGGTCGGCATTCGTGGGCATGACGCGTGCCCACGCGAACGCAACGGCTATACGCGCGGCGGGTCTCGCCCAGTTTCTGCCGTGAGCGGCGCTAAAAGACGGCGTATAGTGTGGTGAGGGCTATACGCGGGGACGAGACGACACGGCGGCGAAAAAAAATGTGTAGGCTCTGCTCTGCGTTTGCGAGAATTTCACGGCTCGTTTCTGCTTCTCTCTTTCGAATGTAGGAAGAGCTCCGTTCGCCCTTTGCCCGAACATGACGTCACCTTCGGGGACGGCATGCTCCATCGTCCGTGTCGGGTTCGCGGATGATCACATCCTTTCAGGTCGATCGCAAGTATGGCCGTTTTTTGAGATGCGTGAAAAGCAATAAAATCGGCGATTGCGTTCGACCTAACTCAATGGCGTCCAGTACTACGCTTTGCGGGTGTGTTCTTAGTTCTTACCCAGTCAGTATGCTGCCCTTCTTCTGACCCGCGTTGAACTGGGCGACTCGGTAATAGTCGAACGTTATAGGAATAACAGCTAAAAAATAAAAGGTTAGGACAATGAAAGGAACACTTGCGTCAGGACAAGAGCTGTACTCGCAACTGATTAAAATTCTGTTGCGAGTACAGCTCAACGAAACGAAACGAAATGGACCAGTAAAGTGCGTGGATTTTGCGACTCTAGCGGTTATTCGACCAACCAAATGGCGGAATCATTATGTTAAGTCGAGGCTAGAGTAGCTGTATATGGTGGCTGGTTGTACACGTGAAAGTAGCTGTGTAAGCTCCTCACGCGAGTTATACGAGGTTACTGAAGCGAGGCCATACTCTGCGCTGGCCTATTTCGCATCGTTGAGCCCTACAGCTGTTGTCTTGTCGCAAGTGTTCCTTTCGCTGCCTTCGTTTAGCTGTTATTCCTATAAATGTATTTATCTTACATTTAAGCAGCATACCAGCCTCGGCTCCTCCATTCAAATGAGCATCTAATAAATAAATAAATATATAACTATATAAATAATAAATACAACATGCAGCCGCGCCTTAGAATCGCTATCTGTTCAATCGAGGGTCAGGTGTCATGTGCCCTCGAAACTTGTATACAAGTGTAAGTACGACACTCTTCGTTTTACGATGAAAATGCGAAACAAAGCATGGCATTCCCTAGCCGAGAAACGTTCCATTTTACGGAACGAAGACTGGACGCTCACAGATATTAATACATCGGTGAAGTGGCGGCGATGCAGCCGCACGGTGTGCCGTCGACAACACTCGATCACTAAAAAAAAAAGAAAAAGTGTACACCTTTAACGTTGCACATGGGGATACACCCGTGGAGCCGAGAGATTCTCGCAGACAGCAGAAGCGCAATCCGTCGTCAGTCACACAGCTCCGCCGAAAGTTCCAAGTGGCAGGCGTCTCCTCGCCGCTCGCCCGCACTCATCCACCAAAGTTCGGTGCATTGTATACCGAACCCGCGAGCAACGAAAAGAAGCCAAGAAAAGATAAAACCGAGACGCATAACTGCGCGCGTTCGGCGTAGACCCAATGCAGAACGCGAATTCGTCTGCTTTTTTGAGGGAGGTGGTGGTAACGTCAAAATGCCGAGCTCTGATTGGTGGCTCTGATTGAAAGACAGTGGGTGGACCTCAAAGCAAGCCGCCTTGAGGCCTACTCCACTATCCTTCAATCAGAGCCAATCAGAGCTCGGCGTTCTAACGCCACCACAATCTTATGCAAAAGAAGCAGACGAACTCGCGCTCCGCAAACCACCTAAAGAGAAGGCCAGCTGTCCTACCTTGCGTCAGCGTCGTCAACAGCAGCGCGTCTCGCTGCGTCACACAACGAGCGCGACGCCAGAACGCGGCGACGCCGAGACGAACGCGTCTCGCCGCTTTGGCGGCGTCCCTCGTCGAGGTTCGGCGTGTTTGCCGCTTGGGGGCGCGGTCGGGGACCCAGTAGCGACGACGCCATGCGCGGGGCATCTCTTCTAGGTGGTGTCGGTCGACCGCAACGCAGCACCGCTTCGTGTCAATACGAAACACAAACTAAGAAAGCGCCTCGCGCGTGTGCATCTACAGATTAAGATAGACAGAATAAGATAGATAGAAACACTGAATTTGCACATTGTCGATGCTCTGTTTGCTTTTGTGTGTGTTCAGTTTGGCTAGTTCCTTGTACCACTGGAACAACAGTCGTAAGCCGCGATCTCGCGGAGCTACCGGCGTTCGAGCTCTTTCTCTCTCTTTCTCTCTCTCCCCAGTCGTTTGCGTCGTCAGAGATTAAGTTTGAGCTTTGGTGTGCACAGACTTACCGACTGTGAGTCTACTCCCTCGTTCTGTACGGCAATTTATAAATTCGAATACCGGCGTAATACTAAGCCACTTGCCGAAGTTAGCTGTCCTAGCGATTGCGTCTTACACCTTACACATCTTGAAGCAAACATATTCGGCGGTCAATGCATGCTCAATGCTACGTGTATTTTAAACACTCGTTATAATGCTATAAGAAACATGAGCACCCTTGGAAAGCAGGGACGACGGAGTGGAATATTTCTCCTACAAAATGTTCGGTATAAAAAATAAGAAAAAAGTACATGCTAACATTGCAGTAATCGCCCATATACCATTTCACATTAATCCTGAACTGCGATTCTGTGTAGTCAACTCCTAAACTAATGTCCAGCAGAATGCAGGATTTTCACTAACCGCGTGTTCTAGCGGAGGTTAACTGATCAGGGTCCACAATACGATGTCAATCAAACATGGAGCTTTTCACGCTAAAAACAGCTCGTATTAAACGAGGACGAAGGCAGCAAAGAAATGAGAATGAGAATGAAGCTATACAAGGCTCCAGACACCGCGTCGTTACCTTAAAAGTGATTAAACGATAGCCTACTGGAGACGCAAATGAGAATGTGTAACGTTTTAGCGAGCATTCAGTTAGAACTTTGATCGCACCCTTGATATCTTACTACCATGTTAGGCACCATTATTATAAGATGGACGATACGACCGCAACCCTCAATCACAATGGAGTGGAAGACATCGTGTTAATGTGAAGAACGGTGTTCTGAAAGCGTGGCATTAATTACGGACGTAAACAGAAGTGCGGCCGTAAAGATTTGTACTGGCTATTATCCATTATTGACTGTGACAACTTAGGCTGGCATTGCATCATCTCTTTGGTGCTGCATTGCTTTGATGGACTCTGCAACACGCTTTACCCGCATGAACAGCCTCGAACGCCGGCAGCGCCAAGAGAGCGCAGGATAGTACAGACAGTACACCCGCTATGGCTTGACATGCGAGAGGGTACGAGGTACTTGATCTAGATTAGAGGAAGTGCTTACAGCGCTGAACACGGAAGCTACTGCACAACGAATCCACGACGACTATTAAAAATTGGTTAGTGGCACTAAATGTTCTGGGCACACACGCACAATCGGGCCTCGGGTGAGAGGGTACGCGGGAGAGGCATCCGCAGCTACATCGCAACAGGCTGGACGCTACTTCATTAACAGGGTCCATCTGCACTCGCTATTTACACATGCGATCGTGAGGACCACGACCGAGAGGCTTTGTTGTTGCAACCGCGGATCCCGCGTTGACGTGACTTGGTGATACCGCTGGCCAGAGTGGAATCGAACGATGACGACATTCACACAGGCTGCCGGAGCGGATGTAGTGAGGTGCCCGCTGTGGGCCACAGGCCACGACGCTGGGCTCAAAGTGCCGCAGGGGGTGCGAACCCGGTCCTGGACCTTGTGGAAGCTTCGGGAACCGCTGCAGAAGAGGCAGCGGCTCAACTGAAGCAACCGCGGTTCATGGATCGCCGCTTGTTGTGCCATTTGCAAGACAGGATCCGGCATGTATGTCCTCCTGAAGTTGGCGTTGCACAGCGCGTAGCAAAGCGGGTTCACCGTACTGTTGATGTAGCACAGGTAGTAGACGAAGTTCCACAATCCCGTCGGGATGCAGTCGTCACACGAGGAGACGGTTTTGATGAGCACGAGAACGTTGTACGGCGTCCAGGTGACGATGAAGGCGAGCAGGATGGCACTGAGGGTTTTGCCGCCTTTTTCTCTTGCTTCCTCTCCTGCTGCTTCCGCTTCTTCTTGGGTGCCTTCTGCTCTGCTACCTGACGGTGCACCAGCTTGGTATTGAGCGGAATGCGGATCGCGTCGATGCCCGCTTCGGCCGTCCGCAGGGTCGTCGAGTCTTCCGAAGACGTTCTGGCGAAAGTGGTGGTCGTCTCTGTTCTTTTCCGCGTCTTCTTCCAGAATCATCTTGATGGACGCCTGCGAGGCTCCGCCTTCCAGAGATGGCTGGGTCGGCAGTCGAATCAGAATCGTATAGACCGAATCCGAAGAGTAGGAGCGAGATGTCGACGGCCTGTCAGAGCGGCGAAGTCCGTTCCTGTCGGTCATGGGGATGCTGACCTGCCGACCCGCCGGGTTCAACTGGACGAGTTGGTCGGCCCTGAAGGTCATTGACGCGGACTGCACGGGCGTCTCGACCGATGCCGGCGTCTGGGTGCCGGGAGATCCTCCATGGCTGGTGCTGTCGTCGTCCTCCTTATCATTGTCGATCCTGCACCAGGATAGGAGGACGTCTTTGAGACGTCGCCTCTTGGGCACCGCAGGCGGGAGATACTTGGAGGTCTCGACGCAGAGAGACGTGGGCACGTATGTCGTTTCCACGTCGGGCGCGCAGGAGTCACTACGGCCGCGCCGGAAGTCCTCCGACTCGGCGGGGTCATCGCTGGACGTCGACTTCCGGCTGCCGTCTTTCTTGCCCGCCTGGAGCTGCGTCAAGTCCTTCTGTCGTTTTTCGGTCTCCCGCCAGATGCGCCAGTAGAGGATGCACATCACGGTCACCGGCACGTAGAAAGCGGCCAGTGCCGTGCCGAATGTAACGTAGATGTTTGTCTCGAGGAACTGGATGTAGCAACGGTCCACCGGCACGCTCCGCCGGCCCTCGATGTACGGCCAAGAGTAGATCCAGGGGGGCCACAGCACCAGCGAGATGACCCAGGCGCTGGCGATCATAATGGCGGCCCTCTTGGTTGTTCTCCGAGCACGGTACGTGAGCGGCCGTGTCACCGAGAAGTACCGGTCGAAGCTGATGATGAGCAGATTGAGCACGGACGCGTTGCTGGTCAGGTAGTCGAAGGCCAGCCAGGTGTCGCAGATGAACGTTCCCAGCGGCCAGTGGTCGTAGAGGGTGTACATGGTGAAGAAGTGGCATGGAGATGACTCCGATGGAAAAGTCTCGCGATGGCCAGACTTAGCAGGAAGTAGTTGCTGATGGTCTGGAGTTGCTTGTCCAGTTTGAAGGATATCATCACCATGAGGTTGCCGATGATAGTGAGAGTGCTGAGTAACGCCGCTAGTATGGCTATTAGGATGACCTCCGGTAAAGAGTACGGGGACGAAGTGCCTCCGCTTTCCGTCAGAGACGTGTTGGTGATGTTAATAGTGACGTCATCCAGGGGCCCGGCGTCTGTGCTGGCTGCCGAGGCGTTGAGCGGCGCCGAGGAGGGCCATGACTTGTGCCTCCGGTCACCTCATGACAGTGGGGGCCTGGACAAAGAGTAAAAGAGGTGCGTTAGGCCCGTGTGCGGTTTCTCGCCTCTATTCGATATAGAATCTTTTAATACGAGTACATAGCTATTGCAAGTCTGATCCGACACTCAGAAAGAATCAGGGCTGTGAAATTGATGACTATGACAGTACCTTGACGGTCGCTTATAAAGAAAAGCATGCACTATAACCACATTTTGATTCTGATTTAAAAAATCGATATATTCCCCTTGATTTGACTTCTTTTGGGTATTATGTTTACCCAAAATTAGGCATGAGAGCCTTGACATACGATCTGAAACTTCAATTTATTATTAGTTAAAAAATGCGGCTAAAAATACGCGCCAGGAAAACAAATTTCAGCAAAGTCGAAAACGCCGCTCTTCCTACCAGCTGTCACGAAAGAAGATTATATGATCTTTGTGTTTTAAGGGTGATAGTGGATTTACAGTTTTATTTCCACCTCGTTCAGCATTTCCTACTTCAAATTTTAATATTGTAAAACGAACACAAAGATACCCAAATGGAAAATCGTTATAACGAATCAGATCCCACTCAACTGTGTGCCGCCAAGATACATTGTCCTGTGTCAGGAAAATGCTGGACTTGGCCAGTTACTTAGAGACAGACCACCGTTTGTCCATTGATGACTTCGTTCCTATTATTTGGAGAAGTTTGTAAATTATACCGGCAAATATTTTGTTCTTGTAAATTTTGCAATTTAAGCTATATATTTCTGCTTTTTTACTGCCAAGATCTCTAAATCTACAAACATGCGAATTTGTTTGAAGGGAAATTCAACGAAAACAGGTCATGTTATAAAGCAATACTTAATTATTGTCCGTCTAAATGTTCAACGTGTAAAATTTTGAATGAATGATGACATGTTTTTCTCACCACACGTGTCTGTCGGCGTCCATATGATTTAAAATTCGGAGAAATGTGGTATTACCTAACGAATAAAGTAATGTAAACTTTTTTCGTTGTGCGATTGATGGCGTCCAATTATTTAGATTGAACTTTACTTAAGTTTATTGTCTTTTTTATATCATAGACACGAGAAAAAAAAATGAAAGATTATTTTATGAGTTAAGGTTCATGGCTGCTAAAAATGAACACTCGGAGCTTGTCCTTAGAGAAAACGCGAGATATTTCGCTCTTTCTGCCTTAGTTGATTTTGATCAACTGGAAGTAACGTACACGATGTGCATACCGCGTAAACTTTTCTTTTTATTATATACGTGCATAGAATCTGGTAAAGAATGCAATGAAGATTTAGGTGGCCCTCTTTAAGCAGCTATACCCAGAGACTTATACACAGCCCTTCAACACACATCTAATAGACCACCAGGCGCTGAGTCCACCGCCCCCGTCCCCCCGAGAAAATTTCTTACACAAAATACACAAACCTACGTGCCGAGAAACTAAAACTCCGGACGCCTGTGGCCCTGCGTTTTCACGCGTTCGGCGAGTTTGGTCGAGAGCAAAGGCCTTTTAAGCTGCCTTTAAGTGTACTGGCTAATCATCTCGAACCAGAGCTCGGCCTTGCTATGCCGTCTCCGCGCGCTCTCGCCTCCGTCTCTCTTTTACTTTCTCGCCGCATAGTATAACCTCTCCCTCCCTCCGCCCCCCCCCCCTTCGCCCCCCCCCACGCACACACACACATAAAGTTTTTAAGGGGCAATGCAACCAATTTTGTACTTTGCGCAAATACCGCTCAGAACAGATCCCTGACGTTAATGACCTATGATACACGCGTTCGTTTTTCACCCCACGCAATAGAAGTCCCAGAAAAAAATAAAGAAAACAAGCAGCGTTCGCCCCTCAACTCGCAGCCAGAACAAGCGGCCACGTGATCTGGAGCCGATTATATGCCGCCAATGTTGATCATAGCCACGCGCTGTGGCTGGCAAAGCACAGGACACGCGCTGAGTTCCAGACATTGTTATGGCTCGGCTATTGTCGTCGATGCAGCGATTGGACACGGGCCACTACCCGAATGCTTCTCGAGCTAGTAATTATCACGAGCCCAAATCGAGTGCCCACGCAATGCTCGGGTCCAATCTATGAACCACATTCAAATATCGTCATATGGGTGTACTGCGATCCCCACTTTACGTCATCAAATTTTGCAAAGGAGAGATTGAATGAAAATGGTCGCTCTTGTCTTTGAAATTACACCGCAACAAAGGAGTTTTTGGCAAGTGGCGTTGCGTGCGAGAATCCTTGACTCCCACTTGTGCCAGTAAGCTCGTGTACAGTTAAAAACATTCCAATTAAATATCGTTGCACCGTCTCCTTTAATACCCTTTCAAATTGACAGTCCTGGACCAAATCGTGGAGCTACCCCTGCAAAATAAAACTAGCAAAACAAAAAAAAGAACAATTTTCTTTAGTTATTATGCACCGCAAGAGTTACATGCATGTCCCAAACAGTACGTCCCTTGTACCTTGCCCTAATTAAGCCTGCATTACGTTCAATCGGAAGAAAAAGATTATACTTTAAAGGGCAACTCCGCTTCATTTTTGATATTTCGAAAACTATGCAGCCCTCTTCAGTATCATATAGGAAGACCCCATGTCAAATATTACGATCTAATTCCGTCTATATATTTAATAAACTGGCCAGCAAACTTTCAAATGAGCCAAGTCGCCGAAATCTGCCAACTCTAGCGTGCGACGTGAGGCGCACTCGTCAGCGCAGTCAATGCGACGGAGTTAGAGCGGCCAACGTTGAACCACTACGCCAGAGTCATGACTACGTCATTCTCACGTTTTGTTTGTTTTTACTTCTCAGAGCGAAATTGAACGATGACGTCATGAGTTTCTCCTCCCGGTGTTGGCTCTACGGCGTCCACGTGATCACCGTAACGCGGATACTGCCCTGCGCGTTTATCGCATGTCCGGTTTCTCCGCTCCCCCTCTCCTCTTTCGTGTTCTCCCCTTCCCCCTCTCCCCCGGGCCATCACCGTCCACGCCATGCGAAGCGACTGGACTGCCCGCGTCGCGTGTCCTGTACCTCGCCCCCACGAACGTCACAAGGCCACGTGGTTCGACGTGACGTGGCCATGACTCTGATGACACGAGATCAATGTTGCCTGACGCAACCGAAGTTTCGGTTTCGGTATCAGCTGATGTTTAAATTGAGATTACACAAATAATATTCCACATTTCGCGAATCCGAAGACGTAGAGCTGTTCAGTAGTGCTTTGTGAAATAGAATCACACGTAAGCCTAAATTTTTCGGAATTGAGCGGAGTTGCCCTTTAAGCTTCGCGCGATTGAAATAAATCAAACGCAAGGTGCCAAATGAACCAAATGAAGAAGCTGACGTCAGGAAAAAATAAAATGACATAAACGGTGTCAAAAATTAAACATGCAAACGAAAATCCAAAAAATATTATTAAAAAAACAACAACATTTCGAGGCCTAGAAGTTCTTACGAGCTTCGCTTCCAGCCAGCCGCTGAAATTAATTTTTTTATTTAATTAATATAACAAAATCAAGAAACCAATTGAAGCAGTACCAACTGGGGCTCGAGACACCAGAGGCCAGACAAAATGGATTCACGAACAAACGACGCACACCCTGACGCAAAAATATAGAACGGAAAAATGTTGGCGCAACGACGGGAGGAATCAATACCCCCCCCCCCACTAAAAAAAAAAGTAAGAAAGAAGTTTGTTTTAGAAAGCCTAGATTTAAAAAAGAGAGCAAATGAAACCGCGGAGAGCGTTTGGAATTCAATGGCGAACGCCTCGTGGGCGAATTGATCGCTAATGCGCATGCGTTGCATCGTCGCGTGAAGGGGGCGGAAGTGGAAATAAAGGCAGAGACGCTTGCTGGCGACCAATGCTTTTGTCCCCTCGTTGCAGCTTCTATGGCTACGGTGCCGGCATGGCATCTCCAACTAATGTGTTTTCGGCATAAAAAAAGAAGTGGTCCCTCGATTTCCACCTTATGACATCATAGAAGTGCCACGCTGTCGCCGGCCGCGCTCCTGGCGGTGTCCCAGCAGCGGGCGGTGGATGTGGCAGACGCCTGCTCTGCGTGCAGGTCGCTCTCCAGCTTGACAGACCACGGAAGCTTCGACAGTCGACAATTGGGAAGCCGCGACGACAGCGACACTCGCGCTTTTGCCGGCACTTCAACAGCCAACCGCCAGGATCGCAACGCCCGACGGCGTGACACTCCGGCTCGGCTGTGACGTCATTCGTTGCAACTTCGGGACCACTTTTCATGCACGCGTCTTCGACTGGTCTGTTTAGCGTCCCATCTCACCCATGCACCGCAAGTGGTCCGGAAGTCCTGAAGTGGCCACAAATGACGTCACAGGAGCCGTCGCGTCACGCTATCGGAGATCGCGATCCTAACGGTTGATGCTAAAAGTGCCGAAAAAAAAAAAAGCCAGACGAACGCAAGTTTTGTTGTCGTGGCCGCGTCCCAACTACTGGCCGTCCTTAATGGCCGATTCACACGACGGACTGATCCGCGGGATGGATTGATCACGTGACAACATGTCCGCGGATCGTCCGTCTCCCAAGCGCATCCACACGAGGGACACGACGAGCAGACGCCAGCGAGGACGGACCGAGCCTGTTCGCCACCCCACAGTGCCGCGAAACTCCAACATCGCACCGTGGCACCGTTGTCCAAGAGAGAAATCTACCTTTGCTACCGCGATAATAAATCGCACGCCGCTGTTAAGTACAGATCGAGACAAAACACCGTGATAGGCTTCGCGCGAAGCGCCACAGGCTTTACTGCCCCAAAGCATGAGAGTGACACAGGCGATGGTCCTGCTCGAGAAGGGTTCCGCGTAGAAGCGACGAAGTTCTGGGCTTGCGGAGGGGCGTTCCGAAGATGCCTTCACGCACTCCGCGCTCGTGCACAACACCACAGGCGGCTTTGACAACACTCAAGTTCACCACAGCCACAAGAGAGGTCTTGCTCGGTGAAATCCTGATTGGACGTGCAAGTATTTTCGCGGCGTGCTAGACGAGTTTTGACGGGAGCTGCGTGACGCGGACCCGCCAGACAAGTTTCTGCAGTTTCTTTCACACGTGAAACCAAAAAACGCGCGACAAAATGAACCAGCGAACGAACAACACACAACGATGCGCCATGTTTGTTTTCATCGCCCAGAAACAAAACAAAAAAAGAGAAAACAATTTACCGTTGCCAGACTAAACGCTTTTCAAGTCGATCTCCCGCTAAAAGTCCGCGAGTGAAAAAGGCGCTCGACTTTATCAGTCCGCGCGTCCGCGTGACGAGGCATCGGTGACGTGCCGGTCACGTGGTACACGGTCCGCGGACGAAAATCGCGATTCGGTCCGTCGTGTGAATCGGCTATAAGCAGACGCCCAGGGAAGTTGTCAGACGCTAGTTTACCCCCGTGGAAGGTAGTACATGATGGGACGCTGGGGGGCCACTTTACGTCAGCATTAAATGGTCGCGTCTCGCAGACGCTAGCGGAGGCGCCTCGTTTGTGGTCGCGTGTCGTGAACGCTACAGCGCCCTCTGGCCGAAAGAAACAGGCCTATGCGGAGGGCAAGTCGTCTGCTTCTTACACAGAGATTGCGATGATGTCAAACGCCAAGCTCTTATTGGCTGATATTGAGGTCTACCCACTATCCTTTCAATCAGAGCCAATCAGAGCTCGGCGTTGTTCTGACGTCACTGCAACTCCTGCGCAGGAAGCAGATGACTTGCTCTCTGCATTATGACGTCATCAGACGCGTTCCAGCAACCATGGTACAGCAAACGCGACCCACAAATCACGTGACCCCCGATCGAGCGGTTGCAAACACTCTGAAATCTAGGCGCACCGGTGTCCTCCAAATAACGAACGCGGGGCCCGGACTTCGCAGCACGGACTGTCATTCTCTGTTTTCACGAACGCTACCGTTCGCCCCACAGAAATCCATCTTCCGCTGACTTCACGGGTGTTTGTTTTTGTGTGTGTGTGTTTGTGATATACCCGGACGCCAAGACATTTCTCGAGCGTCCTTCGCTGACAAAGCGAAACACATCTCTCTGGCTTCGCTCGCTTCGATCCGCGGGAACGCGAAGGCGTAGTACGGCAGGATGCGCGGGACAGGACCGAGGGCACTTTATCGGAGCCGTCACATTTCGTGGGGGACATTTCTTCTATTGGCCGTCCCCTTCGAGGAACCGGTTATTCGAGGAATGGGTGCGGAGGCAACTGCGACGACGCAATCATAAACTTCCATCGTGCGTTTTTTTTCTTTCTTGCCGCTTTAACGTTGAAGGCAGTGAATAAAGGGAGTCAGTAAATAATCTACGCGTAGACTATACCGACGCTCAGTCTCCCTAATTTATTGTGAACTCCAGTAATTTTGGTGCTTAGTGCGGGGCGAAGGCGATGGGTGACCGCTATGATTTACTTATTTACGCGTTCAAGTTAATTTCTTGCAGCGCCCTTTTGGGGCGTTATCGTACGGTAGTACAGATACAACAATAAACGGAACACAGATGTAAAACATAAAAAAATAAAAATACATGAAAACACACAAAAAAACGGCTTCGTGAGCCTTGGGTTTGGATATACAGTGTCTGGAAACTCAGGCGCTAACGATTTGCCCTGTCGCGGAACTGTTTTAGCTCTTCCGGTGGACAAAAAACCGCTTTCCCCAAATCAGATAGAATTCCATACAGACAGCAACGACGACTTTGAACACCAATATGGCTGGGGTGCCGTTACTGTAAATTTCAAGAACGGGTTTACGCAGTTGCCAAACTTTGAACAAATTCACCAAACTGCAAAAATGTGCATGCGAGCGGGCCTATGTTCTTTTTTTCGCCTTCTCTTTGTCCTTTATTATTTGCTGGACATACCAGTCACCTGGAGCCACTAAGTAGGATATACGCTTAGAGTTTCGACAATCCATTCCTCGGGTTTGTACTAGCTCGGGCGATATTGTTTTCCTTTTGCTCGGACTGTTCTAACATTTCTGGAGGACGGAAAAGCGTTTTCTGCGATTTCAGATAAAGGTTTAGATAAATGGCAGCAAGACCTTTAGGCCAAGTGATGACTGAAATTTCTACTGCCACCGTCAGTGGTATCGCGGATAATCAGGTACCTGTACACACTTCTTTGTATGCTAGATCTGCTCAAAAAGGCTCAATATGGACGTAGCATTTTGTTTTTGTAGATGGATCCAAACTAAAACCGCCCAAGAATGCGGCCTTAAGCAGAGCTGTGCCGTTTAAACGAGTGTCTTGGACATAAATGTGGGAATCGTAAGTCTATTTTATTACTAGAAAAAAAAAAGAGCAAAACTTGTCTTGATCGTTCTAATACACACGTGCAACATTGAATGTGTCGTGCTTTGCGTTATCCATGCGTTACGATTTGCTATGCTTGGTAGCGGAATGCTTTTGGGTGGTTTCGGATGCTCCGCCTGCACGACACTCTTGTGCACTCTATTAGAATGATCGAGACAGGTTTAATCTTATTCCCGTGACGTCCTGAAATCACGTGGGGAGCTACGCTTGGTCATTCGGAAGCTATAGCTGCGCGCACCGACAGTTGCTTTTGAATCGTGCTCGTGAAACTGCTTGCGCTCCACGTTCGCCCCCCCCCCCCCCCCCCCAAGTGGCACAAAGTGCCGAACCTGGCACGATAAAGAATGTTTAAGCTCTCTCTGTCTCTCTCTCTCTCTCTCTCTCCTCTCTCTTTCCTTGTGATGCAGAGAAAAGGTGTTAAGTTGTTGATCGCACAGACCGGGATTCGAATCCCGCTGCGCCGCTTTACAAAGTTTGCTAACAATGACTAAATATGCTTCTGCATGCTTTGTATCCTCGTGCACTGCCTGCTCGGGGCTACGTATGCTTTATGTGGCCTCGTCCTGCGTGCAACGGTTTTCGTTACACTCAAGCGTAACGGTTTTCGCGTAAAAACCGTTACGCCCATAATCATATTCTTCGCTGAAAGAAAACCTGCCAAGCAGAGTGTTTTAACGTTATTCACTATTTTCTTTAAAATATTAATGCAATCAATGCAAAACTCGTCCGCACCTTTGCATTGATTGCATTAATACCATAACCTTAACATGCAGGCCGTTCACCCTTGTTCGTGTGAGACTGGTGGCAGCTGATAAAACCCGTCTGCTCTACCGCCGTATAACTCCTGGGTTAGCTAAGTTGGTAGAGCGCTCTACTGGAAAGGGAGAGGTCCTTGGTTCGATACCAGGAGCAGGCGGGTTTTTTCGGTCGCGCACCAGTCACCTAGCTGTGTTTGGACTCTGGAGATATGTTTGTTCCCTTGTTCCCCTTCTCCGGGGATCATTATCGTCTTTTCTTTAAAACTTCAGAAATTCACACACACACGAACACGCAAACACACACACACACACACACACACAGACACAGACAAATTAAAAAAAAGAGTGTCGCCGAAGCTGGTATGAAGAACTTGAAAGAAACCGGACGCTTCGCTAAGCGACTGATATTTTTTTAGACCGGCCACTAGCCTCAAAGCTGCGATCACACTGCGACTGCATCATTAGAAAGAGAGACTGCAAACACTGTGTGTCGCGTGTTTATTTCCTGTCTGCACGCGTGATCAAAGCACGCATATGACCGAGCCAAACAACCTATGAACAGGTTTGAGCCACAGAGAATTGCATCGAGATGCCCTGCAACGAACGCCGTGTCCTTTGTATGATGTACGAGCATTCCGACCGCAGCTGAAGAGTCCACAATGAAATTGATCATGGCACAACGAATCCGTAAGTATTTTACTGTTATATTTAGAATAAGGCGGAAGAGACAGTTTCCGGGCTTTGGACGTGACCGCTGTGCCTCCGCAAACGTTTACCCCCTGCCCTAGTGCCAGCAGGGAGAGCTCGAGTGTGTGTATATACTGCCGCCGACCAATCCGATGCTCCGATGCTCCCGAGGCAAACACGCGTCCCTGACCGCGAGAAGTCAAACACAGCGGGTCTGCGGAGTACGTCGGTCCACTGACTCCGCAGGGTACGCTTCGAGACAGGGGAGGAGAAGTAAGAAGAGAAGAATCGAAACTCGCTCGTGCCAACGTTTACGTTGAGTTTTGGTTTCGCCAGCTCTAGATTGCTGCCTTATTATATTCGCTTCCTCTCGTCGCCTTGGCGAAGAAATCCTGGTGGCAGCAGCAGCTCTGTTCCGGGTCAGGAAGATAAGAAAAAGGATCTGCTGGATTGGGGAAGGAACGAATCCTCGGGGGGATACGAAACGGCGGCGAACTCTCTGATGGCGAGCCTGCTGTTTGTTTATTTATTTATTTTATCGGCGTTCGTCTTTCGTGAACGCTGTTGTGCGGGTATTTTTGTCCGCACTTCCGTCCGTGTCTCGCGAAAAAAATAGTATTTGTGACAGGTATTTTTTTTTTTTGTGCAAGTGTGCTTTTGTCCGTCTCCCCGTTGAGAGATCTTCCCCAAACTTTGGTGACCGCGAGGGACCAGGAAGTTGTTTCTACTCGTCGTATTTTCTTGTGTTTTGTTATGCTTAGTAGCAAAGAGATTACGTCTTTCTTTCTTTTAATGAGAGAGGGCTTTGGTGTTTTCTTGGTATTGTTGTTTGTTTAGCCGCTTCGTGTATTTGTCGTGATGGACATTCCGAAGTGCCGAGTTTGGCGCCTAAACGCTACTGAATGCTTTGTGGGGTGCCTGCTTGGCAGTTGTCTGCTTTCTGTTTATTCGTCACGCGGAATGATTTTTTTTTACTACTTACTCCTAACTCGTTAAGCAATCTTGTCCCTCCAGAATCATTAGTACAATCCTCCGAGTTACCTTTTAGTTCTCGTTAAAAATATTGAATTCTTAGCGTATCAGCATGTCTCATCCTGACTTTGGTAGGGTTCAAAAGTTAAACCTTAATATATATATATAATAAAAAGAAAAAAATAGTAGCAAGGAGGGCGGACGCTTTTTTTTTTTTAATACGAAGAATGCTTTACAATATGAATGCGGTACCTTTCGTTTTTTTTTTTTCATATTTCTATACAAACAAGATGTGTACCAAAAATTGGCGGGGCGGTATAGCGGCTAGAGCGACAGGCTGAAAAATGAGGCATCCTAACCGAGGAAATTGTGCGAACGTACGTTTAATGTGTTTCGCATCAAAATTAACACTGAAGACGCAACTTGATCAATTACGTCTGGGCTCTCGCCAGACTGCAGGTGTTTACATTCACAGGCGTCACGTGGTCCCGTCACTAGACGTGGTAAGCTTTCTCGCTAACTTTACCGGGGAAAGGTTGCACGCTTCGTCTGTGAATTCGCACCTGTCCGTGATGTTGTATTAATTTTTTTCTTCTTAATCACTCACAAAAAAGCTCATCCTTTGTTAAAAGAGAAAAAAAACAACGAGAACGCGAGGTTTAGAAAAAAACGAAACCAAAGCTCCCCTTGTTAATATATTTTTTTATACTTTGTTAGGACAGGTATGTTTCACAAAAAATGTTCGTGAAATATTTTTTTTCTGCCTAATATTTATGCTACAGAACGATTTTTTTATTTGCGGGCGAAACCGAAATTGTACCCTGTGGGATGATGATGATAGCATTAGTACCCAACTGGTGTGCGCTCCGAGCAGAGGCTCGGCATTTTAGGTCGCCCTCACTCACCCTCACCCTCACAGCCATACTCACTCTAAACCCCTCACTCACCCTCACCCTCACAGCCACACTCACCTTCAGCCCCTCACTCACCCTCATCCTCACAGTCACACTCACCTTCAGCCCTTCACTCACCTCCTCACTGAACCTCACAACCCCTCACGCCCCTTGCACACTCATGGCCCTCACGCCCCTGACGCACTCACCGCAACCCTGGCCCTCACGCCCCTCATGGCCCTCACCACCCTCACGGCCCTCACGCACTCATGGCCCTCACGCCACCCACCGCCCTCACGCCCCTCACTCACTCATGGCCCTCACGCCCCTCACCGCCCTCACGGCACTCACAGCCCTCGCGCCACTCACCGCCCTTACCTCACTCCACTACCCTCACGCAGTCATGGCCCTCACGCCACTCACCACCCTCACGCCCCTCACGCACTCATGACCCTCACACGCCTCACACTCCTCACGCCCCTCCCACGCACTCATGGCCCTCACGCCACTCAGGCCAGCTTTAGATGGGGCAATTTCAGCCCAGAAACTTGACGTCGCAACACCAGTAACACGGGCCGCCCGCGTTCACACGCAGCAACCAGCTGCTGCAATTTGCCATCATCATGAAATTTTATTTTTCTTGCACTATTTAGACACACAATTACGTGCTATAAACGTGTTTTTATTGCATTTAAATCTCGTTGACATTACTAATGCACCTTTCTGAAACAGTTTATTTCCAAAAACGATCGATTTCAAACCAGAACCAAGTCTTTCGTTGACATCATCACAGACACGAGGTATCACGTGAAAATATCGCGTCCCTGATTGGATGCAGCCGCATCAAACGTCTTCGAATTGCTCCGAGTTGCTCGCTTATTTCGAGCCGGACCCGATCTCAGCAATTCGTGTCGATCTAGGGAAAGATGGAGAACAACCTGCCACCAACACCAAAATTTCTTACGAAGGTTGCTCCATCTGAAGGGGCCTCACGGACTCACCGCCCTCATGCACTCACGGCCCTCACACCCCTCATGCACTCACCGCCCTCACGCCACTCACCGCCCTCACGCACTCATGGCCCTCACCCCTCACGCACTCACCGCCATCACGCCACTCATGGCCCTCACGCCACTCACCGCCCTCACGCCCCTCACGCACTCATGGCCCCTCACACCCCTCACCGCCCTCACGGCCCTCACTTACCCTCACACTCATGAATTTTCCTTGTTCAGAAACTCACTCACCATCACCTCACCTGTGAAGATGAGGTGAGTGAGGGTGAGGGTGAGTGAGGGCCCTCATGAGTGAGGTTCGCCGAGGCATGGCTCCGAGTGTCCAGTGAGCTCAAAGCGCATACTATACTCCGTTCACCCTTAAGCTGAGACTAGAAGCTCCGCCTTGAAAGCGAGCTTTCTCTCCTTGCACTACGGAAGCCAGCGAACTCGCACTAAAGGTGGAGATTCTAGCCTCAGCTTAAGGGTGAACGGAGCATACTTGAGAACAAACGCCATTATCATCATCCCACAGGGGTACAATTTCGATTTCGGCCGAAAATCGAAAAATTCGTATTGTAGCATAAGGATTGTGCAAAAATTGTTTTTCGACGAAATTCATTTTGAGACATGCCTGTCGTAAACCAGGTAGAAAACCAAAAAGATGTTTTCCCCCTGGGTTCAGTCATAGGCTTATTATAATGAACGCTAGAGGTTCAACTGGCGCTAGTGTGCTGTCGCAAATTGAGGCAAAGAGTCGAAAATTTACTTCGGTAATGCATTTCTATGGTCAAAAGTGAGTGCCGTTTCGCCCTACGCTCGCTTATAAGAGCAAATATTTCAAATAAGCCGTAAGTACTACGTAGCTTGGAACACTCCCCAGTCAGGCAGACAAAATAACTGGTCAGTTACGGAGTTTTTCTTTTTTTTTTCATATTTATTGCAAATAAAAACGGGGCTAAAATTACTTCGTACACGTATTTATGTGCACTGTCGGACACTTAGCGCGAACACGACGTCGGTGCTTTTCAGCATGGGGGATATACATGCCAAACGAACGAAGGACATCTGAAAAAACAAGAGAGACGGCAAGAACTAAGCAGTAACACTGGATCAGTTACTCTCTGTGCATGTACGATCAAAATAAATTGAAAGCCACGTAATATAGTCAGATTTGCAATAAATAAGTACTGCTTTATTCTTTCAGCTTTGTACAAAGATTCGAAATCTTTGAGAACGAGTGACCGATAAAAGCTGCCCGGAATAAAGACAAAAATATACATAGATACCTTTCACAGCCCACGTACATTATTCTTTACGCTTTGAATGTTTTTAACCGCCCGTAAAGATGCAAGAGGGGTCATTTTCATTTAATGACAGGACTGGCATATTAGCAATATACACCTGCTGCGGAACAGAGGTTCGGGCCAAAAAATATGGCGAAGTTAGACATCGTTCACTGATGTAGAAAAATGCGGTAACTAAAGCAATTACACTTTTACAATGTTAATCAAGGCACATACTATTCCGTACGACCAAAACAACAAAAGTGTTTCACGCTAGTTTCTGGCGAAGAGACAAAATGCACGCGTGTTTTCCCATAGAGATCCACAGGAGCACCGCAAAAGTAGACTGTAGTTGCTGTCTGCTTCAATTTGCCTCCCGGAAGTCGCATAGACACTAGCGCCAGTTGAACCCCTAGCGTACATTATAATAACTCTATGGGTTGAGTGTCCCTTTAAGAGCGCCAAAGAGGCAGGAAATGGCGTCATCTATCGACGGAAATGACCATTTAGCCCCTTGGCCCTTCCGAACCGGCGGTTCTCTTGAGCGGATAAGACATAAAACACTTCCGGCCGTTTAGTGACGTAGCTGCAGTGGCCGTCATATCCCAGTTCCGCCATCGAAAGCATTCGTGATGACTACGAATGTTTAGATAGACATCCACGTGGCCCCTTCAGACCACCAGGTTCTATTTGTGAACGAAAGTCTCCCTGGGAAGGAAACCTCTTAATATTAGTTTTCTTTTTCTTCTTACGTTCTTGGGGCAGCCTAGACCGGTTAAACCAGAGAAGCTCGCGTTCGCCCACAGGCATTGCTCATGCGCAAAAACCAGATTCGTCAGAAAGTGACGAATCTGGTTTCTGCCAAGTCCAGAAAGTTTAGTTGGTCTATAGACGTTTGCAAGTATACGGCCTCTGGCCGCCGCCATCTTGCAAGCTGCTGGTGTGAGTATGTAGATCGACCGATTGTCAAGCACGTTGCTGAGGATGGTAATCGGAGTGGTACAACTTATTAAAACAGCTAATCTACGTGTTATTGACTAAAAGAAAAGTAATCGGTGTTTTCTTATCATTACTGCAAAACCTCAGTATTTCTTTTCTGTAGACTTTGATACGTACTTTAGCTGTTTAAGGAGGTACATATCTCACCGTTCTCAAGCACCTCGTCAAAGTTGAGGCCGCCTGTTCAACGTCGGCGCGCTTTACTTCGAAATAAAGTTTTGGGGTGTCGTATATGGGACAAGGGGTGTAACTCTACACCCTTCTTTTCTGAGAGTGAACGCGCTCGTCAGTCTACATTGTCTTTAGATGAAACTGTCATTCAAGAAACAAAACAAAAATAAGTGTACGCATTTCTGCCAGAGAGCTTAAGAATTGCAAGGCGTGGTGAGTTTTGAACACCTTGTCATTGCTCCACGACCAATCATTTGCTTCATTGGCCAATAAAAATATATAGAAAAAAACTAATCACAAAGCAAGAAAGGGGTACATGGCAAGCCAGGCGTTGCGTTTCTTCATATTCTACCTGGGACGACAGCAAACGTCGCGTATATCACTCATCGGGTGAGGTCTCAACGCAAAATGAAAACACGAATAAAACTAAAAATAAAAGTGATTGACGAGTGTCATATGGTGTGAAGTGGCCTTCAAACTTAACAAAACGTCTCCGCTAGCTTGAAAAAAAAAGCAGGAAAAAAAAAACCGACAAGGAAGTGACGCCATTTTTTTTGTTCTCGTTTTTCCTTGTGTTTCAAAAGAATTTAGCATAACTTTAGTTCATATTTAAAGAAGCGTATTCGCAAAGTATTTTGAGTTATACTAAAGTGCTATATAGGCATTTCTAGGTACTTCAAGTCTACTTGAAATTTATTTTTGGGACGCATGTTTTTAATCAACAAATCGATTTTATTTTCTTTCGCGAAAAAAGATGGTAGCTGGGGCAAAAAGCTGCAACAAATGCAGCTTGTCAAGGTCCCGCCTCCAAGATGGCAGTTCGCGTACAGCACCTATATATCTAACACAGTGAAATAATCACTTCCTTACTTAATCTTATGTACAGAGGTATCTTTCGCTTTGCCTTAGTTGAGACAATACATTTCTATATATATAAAAAAACATTTTATAAGGTAGATAAAATCAACCTTATAAACAGTCATTAAATGGATAATTAGGGCTGAAGTTTCTATGATTCAACGTGTTTAAGAAAGATGGTAGAATGAATCTGATGAATGCGATACCGTGGTTTGTGCGGGAGTAGGTACATGCTACTCTTCACATAGTCGTGTGTGATATGTTGTAGTATTTTTTTAGTTGGGATTGATATTTGTAAAAAACAGCCACGTTTATTTTTTAGTGCTGCTTTATACGTTAATATAAAAGGAGCTCTAACAATTTTTATAAGATAATACTATCTTCATAACACAATATAAGCGGAAAATAAGATATCTTATATTATCCTATAATATATATTATCTTTATAATATAATATACAGTAAGCGGAATTCTAACAACCTCAAAATGAGTAAAAAGAGCACCTGTGTGATAAACGTGTGACACATTTGTGACCAGTCTTAGTGCTTTTTTTACTTTTTTTGCAGAGTCAGAATCTTGTTTATATAATATATAGGGTAGTGGTACCCTATACGAGCTGACAATACAAAATGTAAGACTGCCTCAAGACCGTTGAAAATTATTATCATGACTGACGGGGTGAAAATTGTGCGTATCTGGACAATGTATACACAGCCCTTCTCGCTTTTTTATGAATTTAGTCGACGTGCTCATTCCATGATAACTTGTCTTTAAAAATAACACCTAATATCTCGAAGGACTTTACTGCCTCAAATACATCCCCACCTAAAATGATATTTAGCTTAGATTCAATTGCAATGTTTTTACCCTGCAATTATAGCACGCACTTTGTTTTGTTTGCGTCAATTCGTAATCTATTCATTTCTGTCCACAGGTGTAGTTGAGAGAACATACGATTCGCCATCTTTTCAATCTCGTCAGATGTATTGCATTTGAAACATAATGTAGTGTCATCGGCATGGGCTATAACTATACAGTCGTGAATACAATGCTCAATATTATTAGCAAATTGAAGATGTAATAAGGGGCATAGGGCACTTCCCGGTGGTACACCTGTAATCACTGTTTTTAATGGATGATACTGAATCATTAATTTGAACAAATTGTCTGCGCTCAGCCAGGTATGATTTAAATAAATTGAGTGCACGACCCCGTTTACCGTAGCATTGTAGTTTATTAAAAAAAATATTGCGATTTACTAGGTCAAATGCCCAAGAAATATTTACGCATATCGCTAATATCAACAGTTTGTTTCCGATATTATTAGTGATTACTTCTTCCTGGGACAGCAGAGCGGATTCAATAGATCTTCCTTTTCTGAAACTGTGCTGGCAGTCCATTATTAAAAAGAAACGCTCCAAAAATGCCGAAAGTTTACCATAAAGGATTTTCTCGAAGCCTTTAGAAATATTAGATAGTATTGATAGTGGCCTATAGTTTTCTAGTAAGTTAATATCGTCAACCTTAAATATCAAAACGACCTTAGCAATTTGCATAAGTTTAGGAAATTCACCCAAAGACATCGAAACGTTGTGCAGCTAACAAGTCAATAACAAATTAGATTGGGTCTATATTCAGGTAATTTACATCACCTCCTTTGCTATTATTTATGCTTCGAAACGCTTATATTACTTCATTTTCATCAGTTGGACTTAGGAAAAAAGATTGCCCATGTTCATCAATATAGCCACATGGGTCATCTTTGTTACACTCGAAGTGCTGTTGGCTAGGTTGATCAACTATAGTCGGTGACAGGTCAAGAACGAAGTGGAAGCTCCTCCCACCCTTTCCACTTCAGCGGAGCAAACGGTGAAGAGGAGGTCGCCACCGACCATAGTCATTGAACGCTTTTGCAAGCGACGTACCAGACGACCTTTCTCCACGGGGTTCAATTTCAGTTAACATTGGTTTCTGGTTGTAAGGCTTCAAGACACGGTTAATATTTTCCCACAATTTCTCTGCCTTACTTTTTCGGATATTACTAAACAGTTTTGTTTGATATTCAAGTTTAGCTTTTTTCATTAATGCGTTCAGTTTGTTTCTGTATGTCTTAAACTTTTACAGATCGTATGTTATCTTTAGATTGCACAAATTTATGCTGCACATTTTTTTATGTTAATATCTTTCAACAGATCATGTGAAACCCGAGTTTTTTCAACCTCTTGCCGGGCCTGATGAACTTGTACGGAAAGCTTTTGCTTTAAATTTAGTGAAATGTCCCCAAAAATGTATCGTGTGCTGCATCAGCTGAATCACTAGCGTAAACTGTGCTCCACCTATGGGTTCAGATAGAGTTCCTCAATGAGCGCCATCTTTATTGGGTAATAGTGCGTACACGAAAGCTTTCCCATTTTTTCCGAGGTTGAGTCGAGGAGTGTGTGTTAGTAAGGAGGAAGATGGGTAAATGGTCACTAATATCACAGCTAATTACACCTGTAGCAGAAATATAATTTTGGGCACAATTTGGGACAAAGTAATCTAGCAAGGTCAGTTAACCTGCTTTGTTATTCTTGTGACTCAAACCCTGGTAACCCTTGTAACTCAAACCCTGCTTTGTTATTGTTGTAACTCGCGTAGTAACACATTCAAAGCCATTCGATTTGATAACAGAAAATAGCTCACCGTTCATAGCTAATCCGGCAATCACAATAATAGTATAGTTTGAGTTTATATAATTAAAATTCTTGGGAGTGCCCTTGAAATGCATTTATAATTAACTATAATCAAATTTATGTCGTGATGTGTACTCGAAGTGTACTTCTATCTTCCATATTTTCAAGGTATTTTTAAAAATGAATTTCAATCGTAAATTTGTAAACGCATTGTACACTTAAAATACATTTAAAATATATTCGGTCATACTTCACAGGTATAACTTTTTGCTACGGGTTTAATGATAACTGTAATAACGTTCCTACCTTTATGTTCGAAGGCGCCCATATTTTGTCGGCGGCCCTTGCAAGCATGCGCAGTTTGGGTACCTCTTGGTTAAAGTTCCCGGCACGGCCACCAGAGGGAGGTCATCTGGAGGTAAAAGAAAAAGAAAAAAAAGGAACAGACCAGGTTGTGAGATGTACGACCAAGGTAAAACATTCCTTCCACATATTTTGAATATTGTCAGGATATCTGACGACGTTTCGACCGGAATACTGCCTTAAGCTAAAAGAGCGCCATCTGTCGCACGGAAAAGCCACTAGCCCCCGACGCCATCTTGAAGGATACTGCGTCGCTCAAGCCAGTGTGCGCACGGTTCAATGTTGCAATACTAATCACAATATACGTTCGCGTCGTTGTGTAAAGTCAGATGGAGTGTTCTGGCTGCCCGAATTAGTGAACAAACTGCATTTGTCTTGTTCTTCCGTGATGTCCATACCAAAAGCCAGCCACGATCGGGGTGGTGACTGCCCGTTCTCCTCGTTTGACGCGGAAATTTGCAAGTGAGCCAGATACACTATACAGACGGTTACTACGTTGTTATAAATGAAACGCGTGCGGCTTCTGAAACGAACGCAATGAAAACTGAGTTCTTTAGACTCGGCAAGAAAAGCAGTGGGGGAGTATTTCTGTTTTGTGTATTGTTTATTTGCGTGCGTTTCGTTTCTCTATATGAGGATGCTCTCGCATATGCTCCGTTTTAAATTCTATTATGCCGTCCCCCCTCCCCTCTTCGCAGACCGTTGAAGCGGGGGTTCTCCATGGCAACAGGAAATTGAATCCTTCGTTGAGTGTGCAGGTAACTACACATTGTTGAGTAGTATACATTGAACGTGGACTTATTAGGGAAGAATTTAATATCAATGAAGGAGCATGCCTGTACACGTAAATGTCACCATGTGTAAACCTTGGGGTTACAGTTATTGACATGAACGCATATGCATAAAACAAAATCGGCCTCATCACTCAACGATTTCGAGTTGCCCGTCGTCATTGGCTCTCTCCGTGTTAGGGAACTCGCAGCCTTGTTTTTAGAGTGTTTAGTCGCGACTTTTAAGCCGGGGTCACACTGGTTATGCATCGTACAAAAAACAGTCTGGAGACTCTCTGAGGTGTTTTTTTTGTATAAACCTCTTGTTACATTAATCACACGCACAAAAAAAAAAAACACTGTTAGCGGACATGTTTAATGCATTCGTACTAATAAAGAGGGAATGCTTCATAAATGCTCGAGACTTGTAAACGGATAACTCGTCAGCGAATGCCGTGTGTTTTGTAGGATGTAAAATGAGCTGTGCGGCTTTACGAGGGTATAATGCGACAAATCAAAACTTAGTTGTCGTTCCGGCTTCCGAAGAACACAAAGAAAGGGAGAAAGACAAAAAGAAAAAGAGGGAAGAAGGGAGCTTTGTGCGTAAACACCATTGCTCACAGCGAGGACAGGCCATAACGGCAGTTTTAACTGGCGCCCCGTTACGCTTTTATGACGTATATTTCTCGGTGCTAACGCCGCCTGTCACGTTAGCGTGGGCAAACCGCGGCACTCGCAGAAGTTCTTCCGGCCCTTCGTTAGGAGCCCGAACCGTCCACCAAAGGCAGCTGTGCAAGCAGCGATATCACGCACAAACAATTCGGCCAAGGAGGTCCCACTTTGTCTTTTCCGGCAGGACCTTCTGGGTTCCGGTTATTATGGACATTTCCCCTATGCTTCCCGTTTATAGTAACAGGAGTATCGTCTACCTGAAACTATTGGAAGTGACGTGGGTTTAGAAACGAATTAATATTTTGCCTCGTACAACTTCGCACTCACTCTAACTATACCCGTTTTCACCTCAAAAAAACGTAGTAAAAAAAAAAAAAAGTCCGGCTTTACGCGGAGTATTACGGCTTTCCCCCTTTATGTGCTGACTTAAGATATACGTAGGTGCATTTTAGATAAGATATATGTAAGATGTAAATAAGAACTACTTCGCGCCGCGTATGAACAATCCTCAAAACTTGATTTTCTTTTCTGGAGGTGACAACGAGCACAGAACCATTTCAGAGACAGGACTGGTCGGCCAACGTTGTCCTTCAAATCAGTGTTGCCAGTTATTTGGAGCTTTTTATTTTTTAAATCGCTAGAAAAACGGCTTTTCCGCCTTCTAGGAGCGCTACGAAACGTTCGCGATATAGAGTCACATGATGTCGGCTGACGTTCTCGACGCGGCAACTAGAGAGCTCTGGGAGTCGCATTCTCGAATCGCAACGATCAAAAATTGCGCACGCTCTGCAGGGAGCGCCAAAATGGCGTCGCCTACAGGATAATCGCGCAGCATACTTAGTGGCTCTATAGCCCTAACTTCAGATAAATCTATGCAGTTACAAACGGTCAGGTTACCAAAACAACATGCGCAACAGAAAAAAAAAACGAAAAAAAACCCTCGCGAGTTTACACAAACCGTGTTTTTCATGTTTACAATACGCGAATAATTCGTCGTATTTTTTTTTTTTTTTGGGGGGGGGGGGGGTAAAACAGTATAGTATAGAAAAGCCGGTGAATGATAAAAAAAAAGAAAAGAAAAAAGAAAAGTCAAATTCTAGGCAGAGCACCACGACCCCATTTTGGGCGAAACGCAGGAAGAAGGATTGGGCTAGACCGTGCAAAGATAGCAGAAAACAAAGGGAACATAATATAGGAAACGAAGAAGAAAAATCGAGTGTAAGCGTCGACAGCAAGAATTTATTCAGTAGTTTTGGCTCTTGATTACGTTCTTTTCTTTTCTCTCCTATTTTTTTGTTTATTTTGTTTTGTGTTCAGAAGGCTGCCTTGGCGTTCCTTGGCAGATCCTGCAGTGAGATGAATAGACTAAGAAGAAATGGGGGGGGGGGGGGGGGGGGGGGAGCGACAAGCTTTATAATGTGTGTACACACATGGTACAAAGACTGGGCCGCTTTCTTCTCTGAAAACAAAAGCTCATAAAAAATATAAAAATAATAAAATGGGTTGTTGAAAGTGTGCGTTTGCAACAACTGGTGTACTAAGACAACGAGGAGCAGTTGGAGAGGAGGCGGAATGGATGAGGCTAGATTAGATACAAACGCCCCATAGATTTGAGAAAGTAAAAAAAAAAGAACAAAAACACACGAAAAAGATAAGTAGACGCGAGCAAAAGGTGTACTGCGTACAGTGCACATTGATGCTACAGGGAAAGGATGTACGGGAGCTTAGACGGAGACACGGAAGTATGTTCGTGTTTGCCTAGGGACGGTGTGTTTTATTTCGATGTGCACGCATTCGGGATGGAGAATGTCTCGGGAAATTTGGGGATTTGGAATGCTGCTTTTTTTTTTTTAATGTTCTGGTTACTACTATCTCGTATTTGAACAATCCCCTTAATTCGCTAGGACTTTGGATGTACGAAGGATTACGGAGAAAAAGAAATAAAAACGAGAAATAGCGAGGGGAAAGGATTTTATATGTTATTCCAAGAAGTCGAGATGAAGCCTCTAGGAGCTGGCGACAAATATTTGGAAAAAATATGCATGTACACATTCCCCCTTTTGCTCTCGAAAAAAAAAGATAGAAAAGAAAACGTCGAAAGTAAGTGAAAACGAACATAGCAAACTTTGCTCTATGGTGGAAATTTAGACCCTCAATTTCATTCGAGGCTGTCTGAACCTCCGTCAAGCCGCGCTCACGCTGCTGATCCACCGTACAGCAGACGGTCTCTACAGACATTAAAGATGTTTTACGGAAGCGTTTTTGCACATTCGATACGGTACGACTGGGTTCTCCGGTACGGACTGCGCATGTGCGAGTCTTCTGCGGTAGCGCATGCGCAGATCGCACCGAAGGGCCCACGTGTTTTCTTCCTTGTGTAACGGGCCTGAGACGATGATCATACAAAAACCGTCGGCAGACGTTTTCGGAGCACCCGCATGTGCGATGCAGACATGCGTCGAAAAAGCCCGAGGACGTGTGCGCAGATCGTCCTGTCATCGTGTCCGCAGGGAAAACCGTGTCTCTTGAATGATGTACGAAGAGGACAGCTCGCCACGGCCCATCCCACTCACCAGGTCATCACGGTCATCACACTCACAGCTCATCGCGCGACCATCTGACACACACACAAACGAGTGCTTGGAACTCACACTCACACGCGCGAGTTTGCATGTAACTCACGCTCACACTTACACTCGTGAGTTCTCCAAAACTCGCGCTCGCACTCCACAGTCACGAGTTTTTAAGAGCTCACGCTCACACCTCTTGAGTTCGCATAACTCACGCTCACACTCGCGCTCATGAGTTCCCGAAACTAACACTCGCGAGTTTTCAAAACTAACGCTCACGCTCACATTCAAACTCATGAGTTTCGAGAACACATGCTCACGCTCATAAGTTTTCAAAACTACGCTCACACTCTGTTTTCAGAACTCACGCTCACATCAAAAATTTCCAGAACTCACGCTCACACACTCGTGAGTTCTCAAAACTCACACTCACACACATGAGTTTTCAAAACTCACACTCACGCTCACGAGTTTTGAGAACACACGCTCACACTCATGAGTTCTCAAACTCGCGCACGCAGTCGCGAGTTTTCAGAAATCACACTCGCACTCACGGCCGTGAGTTTGCATAACTCGCGTCCACAGTCACACTCATGAGTTCACAAACCTCACGCTCACACTCGCAACTTTCCTAGACTCGCGGCCTCCCCCACGCCAACCTCATATCTGCCGATGAGTGGAGTGAGCGTGGGTGATCGCGGTCATGAGTGAGGAATCCCGAGGTATGATGGACAGTCTGGCTGCGCTCCTAAGCTACGAGCTCTTTTAACCCCTGCTTAAAGACCGACGACCGGTTCGCGCTTTCCTTCTTCTCGCTTCCTCCTCTCCCCATTTTACCCTGCCCACCATTGCCTGTTTCCTCCTCCCCTATGATGAGGAAGATCTTCTGCCTTGCAGAAGCCCGAGTCTGGTCGTCGGCCTCTAAGAACCGAGTTTCCAGCATCTTACTTGTTGCTCCGCGGCCAGTAAAATCGCGGCCTTAGTGATAAGAGTGCCCAAGACCCGATCACGGAGCCAGAAGCGTGTGCATGTTAAGCCATGTCCTGTGTTTCTTAAAGTGTCGGTAACTACACGCTTTAAGAAAAATCAAGAAGCGTCTGCATCTCCCGCAAAGCACTTGGGAAGAGCCAGTCGCTGCCCTTTATGGAAGGCGCTCGGCGATTGACGGGGCTGAGAATGTGTTCAGATCTAAAAGGAAACAAACGGCCCGCGCTGTGGCACCGAACACGACGTTTGAGCACGCTCAATGCCGCAGTACCGACTCCTTTTTATTTAGGCCTAAACATATTTTCAGCCTCATCATTGGCCGAGCTTTCTCCGTAGTTTTGCAGCGATTTCCGTTTCCTAAGTGCCTTGCGGGGGACGCCAGACGACCTAGGCTCCTTTAAGCCGCTGTCACACATGCTCGTACACCATACAAAGACAAGACAGTCCCTTTTTTTACAGCGGAGCTGTTAAGGGCTAGTTTCCCCAGGATCGTGTCCCCCGCAAAGAAATGAAGACACCGAACTCTGGACACCTACCGCCATCTATGAGCGACGGCGGCAAGCCACAGTATCTGGTTGCCGCCGTCGCTCATAGATGGCGGTAGCCTTTCCACTCTGGCTTGCCGACTTGCGGCCGGTCATTACTTTCCATTGTACAGCTTCACTGGTCTTCCTTCTTCACCAGAGTGGAAAGGCTGAAAGTTTTTCTTCTTCTTAGGTCTGAACCTACTTTCAGCATCGTCATCCGCCGAGATCTCCCCGGAGATTGCAGCGATTAGCTCTCCCGTTGCTTGGCTGGAAAGCGGACGCTTCAGATTCCTTTGAGCGTATATATTATAGACAATATGTATATGCAATGTACCGTGATCGAATTGGTCGCGGTGATACGGCCCCTCGCGCGCTAATGGTGTCGCCACGGGCGCAGTCTGCAATGATACGGCGACGGTCGCCAATGGCAACGGCCATTTCATCGAGGCATTCCGGTATCGCGAAGAGAGCGGTTTCATCGAGGCATTCGGGAGTCCCTTTCGATTGACTAGGCTACGTTGCAATAACGCCACGGGAGTATACACCGCCTTCAGTGGATGTAGTTGTTTGGTCGACACAAAATGTATACGCGTGGTTGACGCAAATAGGCACTGGTGAACACGGAAACAATATTTTTTAACACAATAAAATGTTGCGATGGCAACGCTTAAATCAAGAGATGAAAAGTTCATTGTTATCTCTTTTTCTCTCTCCCTCTCTCTCTCACAGATATTTGATTTCTTTCTACTGATACGTGTTACGGACCGTTGCTGGAAATGTTGCATAAGAACTAAACGCACAAAATTGGACACGGCAGAAAAAGGGCAAACAATCTGTATTGAAATAGCTCTACATATCACAAACGTATATATATATATATATATATATATATATATATATATATATATATATATATATATATATAAAGCATTCCATTCTTTAAAATCCGTTATCAAATCGGAATAGTTCACAGAACGTCGAAGCGATGCTCTTTTTTACGCTGCTATAAAAAGAACAATCCAAGAGAACTTTCGACACTGACAGCGTATACAGTGTCGGGAAGGCGTCTCCGGCTGGCGTATTTTGCATTCTATACCACCCATATGCATCGAAAGTTGTCCCAAAGTGGCAAACAAATGCCATCGCGGAAGCCGGGGCGTCATGCTGTCGAGCGACGCGATCATGGTTATCGGTCGTAGAAGTTTCGGCAAAGCGCCCCCCCCCCCCCTCTCACTCTCCCCCATACAAAGAAGTCTAGGTTCGATCAATTATAGCGAGGACGTACCCTTGGCCATTTCCATGGAGGCGAACCGATCACGGGCACTTTGATGACTATACCTGAAAAATCGACGCACACCCTCGACGTTGCCCAGAAGTCACCTGACTCTCGTTCCTGTCGAGCCGTGCCTCCAGCGATGAACTCGCGAAACTAAGCTAGAGCACATAGGCCACGTTCGTCAGGATGAAGCTTCAGGTCGTAGGAGCGAAGCGCCAACAATCCGGCGTCCGTGGTTGAACCAACACGCTTCTGCCGCTTCTATTTCACCTACGTGAAGACATCAACGTTCCCTACGCAGGTTCGAAAACGTAGGAAAATCTCGTCTAACTGTTTACGCGGTTCCCGACCTCCTACACGGACAACGTTCCTTCCCTCATTTTCCTCCCTCACCCCCTCACCCCGCTTTCCCTAACGCCTGAGCGCAACGGAGTTCCGTATACTTTCCCTAGCCAGCTCGGAGAATATGTCTCGGTTCCGAGCAAGCCCAGAATCTAAAATCCGTTTCTCCGCGCGAATGTAAACATCGCACCAACGTAAATATCAAGAGGTGCGTTTTTCGGAACTTTCAACAAACAACAATTCGCTTCACGAATTTTCTTCCCTTTGTCGGCAGTGAAGAAACCAAAACAAAGACAAACAAACAAGGTGCGAGAAACGAAAAAAAGACGATTAGAGCAAAGTTGGGGAGTATTATTCCCGATTCCGTATATCCTCTTATGCACTGCCTCTCCATGATTGCGAATCTGGAACCTAGATATACACTTCCTCCCGAATATAATGGTTTGCCGACGCCGCCTCCGCCTTCGCTTTAAGATCAGGAGTTTTTTATTTATAGTTTTTTTGTGTGCGTTGTAGATTGGTGACAAGCTATAGCGGCGATGCATCGATCTAAAAGAACAAGGGTACCGATTTTTTCTTCTTGGCTCAAGTCGTTTCATAACACTCGCGCGGTGGCGAAAACGAGCTTAAATATTTTCCCGCCGCGGAGAAAGTTTTTTGGAGTGAGCGCCGTTGTTGCGCTCTCTGCTCTGAGTGGGTATAGTCGGAAGACTCGCTCCTTGGCTGGATGGCGAAGAATAACGGTGAGCTCTCGCGAATTACCAAAGGGAGTGCATTTGCGGCGTTCGAAAATATTGAAACCAGTTTGAATTCGCGACGGTAGATGCGCTTTCGTTTTGTTTTGGGGGCGAATTTGCGCACAACTGGGACAGAAGACGGCGCGAAAGCCTCGTTCAAAGATCGCAGAGAGAGAGCATTAGTGGTGCTTTATGAGCCTCGAGGCCCAGATTGAATTTAGGGGAAGCGTGCTCTTGCGTATCCGTGGTTCTCGTTGCCTGCGTTTCAAATCTTACCCCCAATGAATCTGAATTGCCCCGAGTATGAGTTGTTGTCACGCGACAACATAGATTAAAGAAACGCTGGATGCAGGTAGGTTTTGAGAGAACGCCAAGGTACAAAACCCTTACCCTGTTGCGCCCTGGAGTAAGATCGAGTAAAGTTTGGAACACGGCTTGTGAGGCACGTCGTGATCCGCACTGTTCACAGCCTGCCTCGGCAAAACTCACTCGTGAGTGCACTCACTCACCTCACTGATCAGGCGTGAGGTGAGGGTGAGTGAGTTCATATAAGCCTCGAAAACTCATGCAGGTTTGAGGTTGAGTGAGGAGCGTGAGTTCAGTGAGTTCGGTGTGTTCAGTGAGTCCATGAGTTTAGTGAGGGTACATGAGTTCGTTGGTTTTGGCGGGGGTTCGCAGGCGAGGTGAAGGGCGTGAGTTTATGATATCCGGTGAGCGCATGAGTTCGGTGAGGGACGTGAGTTCGTACGTTCGGCGAGTTCATGAGCACGGTGAAGGGCGTAGGTTTTATGATGTCGGTAAGCTCATGAGTTTGGCGAGGCATTAGGTCCAAGAGAGGCCATGGATTCGGTGGCTTCTCCGTAGATTTCCGGGGAGTTTCAGTCGGCGCTCGATTCGCAATGTCGCTGTTAGCTCGTACGGTTGGTTCTCTACGAGTGATTGGAAAGGAAGTAAGGTGCCTATTGATTTGTCTGCGCTCTCGCAAGCTCCGGGTCGCTTCGCGGCGGCTTGGCGTGGTCTTTTGCCGCTGGTCGCTGCTTCGTGGCGGAATGACGGGAGAGGGGTCAGTGCTCTCCCGCTCGCCTCCGGCGGCTTTGATGTA